>APFE030328322.1:41269-75866 GCA_000404065.3 Pinus taeda | reverse complement strand
ACACATATAACTGTTGTTAGAACGAACATGTATTAACAAAAAAAATCATAAAACATAAAATCAAAAAGAGATCATATCCAGCTCTTCGTCCCACTCATCTCCCTCCGGCAGTGGGAGATCTGGATCGCCAGTGAAATCGGTCCCTGCATATGGCCAATCTTCGACTACGATCAGTTGATGACGTAGCCACCCAAAAAGATTCGGCCTCCAGGACATCTGTTGGCCCCCTCCTCCTCTAGGCATCAACGCTGCCTAGCAAGTCATTCTCGGCTCTCGTGGCACTGGATTAGCTACTATGGCCCCTTGGCCTTGGAAGTAATCAATCCAGAATGAACGATACCAGGATAGAACCGTAGCCAAACTGTTTCAGTTTGCCTCGCTTACATTTCGTAAGATATCTTTTCATATTTGTTGTCACTGCTGTGGCCCAATCAAATATAGTGGGATTCATACACTCCGAGGCCAATAAGCGCTGATTTTTGTCGCCTCGTGCGATGCCTGCGCCCCCACATCCTGCGTGATGGTAAATAGCACCACCTTGATTGTTAGATCCCAAATGGTGGCAATATCTACCTTTGCACTCTCGGATCTGAATTGTGCCCCTGGGCACACTCGTGCCATCACCTCGCCCATCTTCTCGCCAGATGGTCTGCTCCCTGTCAGTATGGGCACTAGACCTCTGCGTGACAATCCAGTGATAAAGTAGATGTCAGAAACATCTAATTCTAATACTTGATCTCGCAGCCTGAACACTTGCTCGTTCTCGTCCCAAAGGCTGATCAAGTATTGTAAGGGCTGAGGTTGAGCTCATAAGTAAGGTGTCAAGAAGAATTTCTTCAACCCGCAATTCCTTAGGGCATCCATGCAAACTTCATCTTCCATGGCCAATTCGTCCTCTCTCTCGTGCTCCCTCTCTTTCCATTCAATTACAATTTTTCTCGGTTGCCTGCATCCATATGGTCAAAATCCCTTGATTAGATCTCTGGTAGGCTCAAAAATGCATTCAAATCATTTAGAAATCTAAAATTTAAGGCAAAAATTCATTTCCGCCATTGGTGCAACTGTTTTTAAAACAGTCGCGCCCATTGGCGTGGGCCTTTGGCACATAAAAGCCCATTGGCGCGGGTACGTGCCCCGATACCCGCGCCAATGGGTGCGACCCTAAATTTTTAAAATCCTTCCACATATATGTAATGAGTAAAATAAAACTATTAAAAAATGGATTGAAATGGAGTACTAGGAAGCGCCTCTTACCTAGAACTGACGGAGCTCTGAATGGTAGCACAGATCTGTCACAATCGTCTTTTGAAGTTCGCACACCAAATGGACCACTGTTGCTCTTCAGTGAGGTAAAAAGTAAAAATTAATTTTGTTTTTACCATTTGACATATTTATAGCTTTTTCAACTCAAAATAGGTTTTAAAAGTTATTTTTCCGTATATTTTAATATATTTTTTGTCAAAAATGGGTTTTACACTTGCTTTTTGTGCAGCAATAGGTTTTTTATGCGACTTAAACGGTGAAACGAGTTACATTTTATACTTTTTCGGACTCGGTAAATACACGAAAAGTCATTCTGTAGTCATCTTTCAACTCTTTTCTGACTCTCTAAATATGAAAAGATTGTCGAGTTATTCCTCTTGACTCGTTAAAAGTAAATAAGAGGCGGTCACTTTTAAGCTCTTTTCTGATTGTGTAAAGATGAAAAGATCATCGGGCCCTTGTCATTTCAGGCTCGTTAACGGTTACAAAATGACGTTATTTTGGTCGCTTTTTTACTTTTTCAGGTCAAAGTTACTAATCATGAAAAGTAATCCTCGATCGCAATGGTCGGGCTGTTCTTTCAAGCATTGTTTTATACTTTTTTGGGCTCGAGAGACACAACTTTACGAAAAAGGACACCCTTGGAGTTTACTTTTCTACTGTCTTTTCAAACTCTCTAAACATGAAACGACGCTGATTTTTTCCTTTGTCAGACTCGTTAAAACTTGATGACATTGGATTCCGTCGAAATAACATTTTACAAGCATATGTTATCCCTGTCAAGCTTGTTAATAAAAATAATTAGGGTACTCGCCAGAAATGATGGGGAAAATAGAACCAGAGTCATTGTCGTGTCGACAGTATGTCGCTCTTGAACATGGCGCTTGTCTGCATTCGTGTCTGGGTGGGGACATCTCATCTTGTTTTTCACTTGCCTCCGTGGGTTTGGGTGATCCTGTTTGACCTCTCATCTGCTCTTTGCCTTGTCACCATGACCTCTGATCGATTGATGTCAAATACTGCCAATTCCACAGTAGTGCCACCAATATGTTCAAGAGAAGTTGACCTCTGCGAAATAACAACCTCCCTTTGATAACTCATATAATCCTGATTCACAAAAAAATTATTTCCCTCTGTCTCGCGTCGATGATGTGGGAAACACTATGGCCCACCTTCAGTCAAGGTCACTTCCTGTCGACTTCAGCTCATTATCCAGGAAGCTGATCTAGAGACTCCCTTCTGGTGCCTTGGAGCCTGCATGCCTCAATGGCAGGTTCTTCGCATTTGACGCGAGGTTTTCATCATTGGCCTCTGATCGGATGATTCTACGGGTGTTTGACACTGGCTCACTAATTCAAACGACATAGATTGTACCCATAGTACCTTGAGGGCCATTGTCATTATTGGTGGTACCTCTTGCGTCTGTTAACAGCGTTCATCATTGGCTGGTAATCAGACGATGTTCCTGCATGTTCGACTTCAACTCCTATATTCGCATGCTTGAACTTGTACTTTGTTCGGATCGAGATGGAGCGCAAGACCCTGGATTTTGTCTGTTGAGATCCAGGCTACGATTTTGTGGATTATTATGATTATTATATGACTCATTCACTGGATGGCTGCGACCATGCCTGAGTCTATTTATCGATCGTCGCTGGATGGCTGCGCCCATACCTTGGATCTAGATTATTGTGTACTCTGTTATGGATGGTTGCGCCCATACCACATATATCATGTATTTGAGATATCAGTTTTACTTCTCCACGCAGGTTTTCCAGTGGCAGTGTTTTCAGTTGGACATGTTCTCGTAAAGCATTTCACTCCTCTCTCTCTCGGGCCTCATGGTTTAGGGGGCATCTGTTACACAGCAATTTGTCATTGTCCCTGCTACCCCTCTCCCGCATCTTGGAGGACTCATTCCGGGACCTATGAGAAGTGACATGGCCTAAAAACACTTGCATTGCATTCCCCTGAACATGAGCTTTATTTTCCCTGAAGACATCTCTTGCTGAAAAACCCTAAAAATAGCTCTTTTTCCATTGGCGCGGTTCCATAGTGCAACCCTCATGCCAAGGGGGAAAATCCTCCAAAGAGGGCGCACCAATCGACGCTCTGTCGTAGAGTCACACCCGCACCAACCATAATCAGAGGTGTTTTTTTAACAAAGAAACAGTGGAAGTTTCGTCCTAACAACTTCCTGGACTGCTATCTATCTTGATTTGGGTGGTTCGGCTACGGATTTCCATAGAGACGAAGTGGTTTGCCACCTCTCATGGAAGCTTCCTTGATGATATGGCCAATCCCATGATTATTGGTGATGATACCAACTCCCCTTCCTCCATCTATAAAAGCTTGCCCATTTTCCTTGGCAAGCTAGTTCCAGAGATTTAGAATTGCCAAATTTCCAAGAGCTTCATGCTGCAAGAGCCTTCTTGATTCCCATAAGACCAAATCCAAGCAAGGAGATTATTTCCCAAGCTCCAAAGAGAGAGGCTTTTCCTTATTCCCGACAGGCTTTGCAAGACGTGTGCTACTGACTACTCGCCGAAGGAGAATCCAACGTCAGAACTTTGGTTGTATTCCCCTTTGATTAATTATTAATGAACAACTACTGGTTATGGTTCCACTCTTGTTATTATTTGTGATGATGATGAGTTATGTCCTTTCTGACTGACATATAGTTGCATATGCTGGATTTTATGCTTGTGTTTGTGTCGTTTCTTGTATGTGCGGGTGTCCATTCACGGAGATCGTGAGGATTGTGATCTGTCGAAGCAGAGGAACGAGAGCACCACTTCTCCTACGAACACTAGCGTTGGAATCCAGGTAGGCCTTCATCACTAGTCTATTAAATTGCAATTAGGAACTTGCACTATAGCATTTGATGATTGCTACTAGACTCGATCTGGGCTAGTAGGGATCACCTCTGTCCGCAGAGGGGATTTACCTCCTCAATAGTATGTTATAATGATGTTGCTTGTAGACTATTTCCATGTACCTTAGATGGTAAAGAATTTGTATGGTATCACAACCTTCCTCTAAACTCAATCCAGAATTGGAGGGGTTTTAAGAAATTATTTCTTGAAAAATTTGTTGATGATACAACCATTGCCATGCTTTTGAAAAAGCTGGGAAATCTCAAGATGGAGTAGAAAGAAAAGGTGAAATATTTTAATCAGAGGTTTAGCAGTATCTTGAACAGATTTCCACCAAACACAAAACCTCATGACTCCATCACAATTGACTATTTCACATATGCCTTATCATCAAGCATTGTGCAGTTTGTGAAAACAACTATGAAACTAAATTTGGCTAAAACTTTTGAAGAGGTGATCACAGTCAAGAGGGACCTGCATGCGATTGGAGTCATCACAGATGATAAAGTAATAGAATACTCCAAAGACACAGGGAAAAGGTCTCAGGCATCCATAAGAAATTCGAAAGAAAAAGAAGTAATTGATCTTGAGAGCTTAACCTGCACTATCAAATATCTGTCCAATGACTTGGCAGAATTGAAACAAAGGTCAAGTGAGACCACCATAAGCGGCAGGCCTCCAAAGTTCAACCTTCTAAGAAGGACTTCCAACTCTGGTAGTAGCAATAACCAGCCAACCAATTCTGTGTAAAGCTCAAACATTGTGTTGAATATCGAAAGTATGGGCATGGATCAATACTGTTCATTTCATTAAGAATATCATTCAGAGAAAACATGCTCATAATGGAACCACAACACAAACCCTCTAGCTATGCACTTTATTGACACAGTGCTTACTAATGAGCAGATTGAGCCTCCGAAAGTAAACGAAGAAAGTGTTACAGCCAAAGAGACCCCAAGCACTGGGCATGTAGTGAACACATTCATTTGCATACTCATAGTTGGAAAAATAAATGCAAAAAAGAAACCATTGAGTAATGACCTGAGCCAGAAGCAGACCACTCAATATAACTTGAGAAGCCAAGGGCTGACTCCTACACAAGAGTTTACAAAGCATAAATTGAAGGAACATTTGTTGAGGAAGATCATTCCACCCATCAACTCAACGCAGAATACTCAGAACAAGTCTGAGAATGAATTCATAGCAAAAAGAAATTCCACAAGCAGAAAAAGAAAGTTTATCACTCCAGAAGTAGCAAACAATCCAACTCCCTTAGACACTTCGGCAAGATCTCACACACTATATTACAACATAGTCGGTGAAATGAAGAAGGATCATAGGAATATTCCATTGTTTGAATTAACAAAGATCATGAGCCATCGGGACATGCACCTATGCAGACTTGGACAATCCTTCTTAAGTAACGATGCTTCTTAACAAATGGGAGTTGAATCTGGTAAGTCGATGAGTTCCCTGGAGTCTATACTTAATGCTTTAAATTTCGATGTAAATACACTTTTCCCTCCGTTTCTGTTGACGCTTGAAATTTTCATTTATAATGTACACAATTTCTCAGTTTATTATGGTGCATTGGTGAATGTAATTCCCCTATATATCACAAAGAAAATCAATGCAAAATGGGATAAAATAAAAACAAATCATTCAGTTGGACATGATTCTTGTCCATGCAATTAGTGAACTCAAAAATGTGCTTATTCGATTACCATCTGATCACCGAGTTCACCAATGTATAGACATAGTAATTGCAGACATTTCGGAAGCATATGGTGTGTTATTGAGCAAAGACTAGTCCAGCAAGTTGTGGGGGTACTTTGCAATGGACTAGTCGCATTTGTGGCTTCTGTATAAGGGTAGAAAGAATCAGATCCAGGTGAACTCAAAGTGGTATGTGAAACACACAGTAACTCCCTTAGAGGACAAGAATGAACCAATGGATTTTGAAAACCACCTCTTTGGCAATAAAAATTGGAAATTCAAATGGGGTGTTATCTTATTCATTCATCCCTAGTCCTAGTAGATATACAGTTGAAGCTCCTTCCTTGTCCAATTGGTGAAAATGATATTTGTACAGTTAGTAGTAGTAACAATAATAGTACTAGTGTAGTATGTAGCCCTTGTACATATGATATGTGGACTTTGTATTTTCATGGTTCCAAAATGTCAGAGGACTTTGGATCTGGTTATGTTTTAATAGACCTGCGACAGAGAAAACATTTGATCTCTAGCTACTTGGAATTCGAGTGCACGAACAACATTGCGAAATACGAAGCACTCATCTTGGGTTTGTAAAGAGCCATTGACCTCAATGTTGCGGTTCTCAAAGAAATAGGTGACTCAAAAATGAATGTAAGATATTTACGTGATACCATACACTATCTATCACCTCATCTAAAAAGTTACCAACAAGAGGTATGGCGTTTGATTTCACATTTCCAAGCTTTTAATATTATCTTTGTTCCTAGAATGCGTAACACAACTGCAGATGCATTGAAAATTGTTGTTTTAAGGTTATCACTGCTTAGGGACATTTTTTTCTATAGAAATTATTTATAAGCCATATGTCTCAGATAATATTACTAATTTACATGATTTTAATGATGATTGAAAATAATGAATTTTATGGCAAATTCTGATGTATTAAAAGATGAAACGATTGATGAGGGCAAGCACGAGAATGCATTTCAAGATGTAGCTAGCACAAGCAAAGGAAACCTCATGCTGAAAGGTGTGGTATCAATTTAGAAAAGTTGTACAACTTGTAGAATCACTTTTGAGGGCTAGTCAATGCAAAAACCCACAGCTCAATGTTGTCACACGAGCAAATCAATTTGGTAACAGAGGCAGATCTAATGTCAATCTTGGTACTTGTTACACACCATGGGAGAAGTAAACTATTATCCACTTATTCAAGCAGTATCGAGATGTATTCACATGGACATTATGACAAGCTCAAAACTTATGAAACGCAAATTATCTAGCATGTGATTCCAATCAAAGAAGGGGCCAAGCCTTTCCAACAAAAGTTGTGAAAGGTACATCCTACACTTAAGCCTCTCATTTAAAGGGAGTTAAGGAAGTTTTTGGATGCTCAGATCATTTATAACGTGTGACATTCTACCTGGGTGTCAAACTTGGTCCCAGTAAAGAAGAAGTCTGGGAAAATACGCTTGTGTGTTTATTTCCACAACCTGAACCGCGCCTTGGACAAAGACAACTACCTCGCTTCATCTATGGAACAAATACTACAAACAATATTGGGGTCAGAATTTTTTTCTTTATTGGATGGGTATTTGGGATACAATCATGTTCTAGTCTCAGATCCTAACAAACTCAAAACAACATTTTGTACTAAGTGGGGTATGTTTGCATTCAATATAATTCCATTTGGGTTGATTAATGTCGATGCGACATTTCAACATGCCATGGAAATTTCATTGTGTGGATTGATTGGACAAAGTGTGATGGTCTACCTCAATGATGTCACAATATTTTCTAAGAAGAGATCCGACCACATACACCATTTGCGGAAAATTTTCAAGCGATGTCACAAATATGGGATATACTTTAATCCCAAGAAGAGTATTTTCATAATGTATAAGGGTAACCTCTTAGGCCACATCATTGCGACAAGTGGGATTAAAGTGGACCCTAAGAGGGTCAAAACAATCACACAGATTCCATTCTCAGTGAACAAGAATGTTATGCAGTCCTTCCTAGGGAAAATCAAATTCCTTCGTAAGTTCACCTCTGATTATGCTCAGATTATTAAGCCAATATAGGAGATGGTAAAGAAGGATGCAATCTACATATGGGACAAAAGGGAATAGTACATGTTTTCCCATATCAAGCAAGAAATCGTAGAAGCACCTGATCTATACAACCCATATTTCACCAAAGATATTATGCTCTACACCTTTGCTTCTGACACTTCTCTCATCGTTGTGCTTACACAAAAGGATGATCAGAACAACGAGCCGTCAATATATTTTATGATAACTAGCCTTCAAGGATCTGAACTCTACTATTCCACCATTGATAAACAAGATTATGCAATATACAAGGTAGTGAATTAC
The DNA here is from genome assembly GCA_000404065.3 of Pinus taeda. NCBI lineage: Eukaryota > Viridiplantae > Streptophyta > Pinopsida > Pinales > Pinaceae > Pinus > Pinus taeda. The sequence goes on along the minus strand of APFE030328322.1, from coordinate 67,633 downwards.
TTGCGGTCCTATGTTTTTAAAAATCATTGTATCATTTTTGTTCCACCTAGTGGTCAGGTCATTGTTTGTTCACTAAGAAGTGGGTGAGAGAAGAGAAAACTAGATGACCAGGTTACAAGAGTACTATCTAGAGTTCAAACCAATTCACACAATCAAGGGCCACGGTCTATGTCAACTAGCAGCAGAAGCATTGGATGCAAAAGAAAAAGAAGATCCTTCTAGATGGGAATAGGAAATCGAAATGTACAATGTAGAGCAAATTTCTCCCACTATTATTACAGACTCTTGGTACATAGATGAGCACCAATACTTTGAGAGTGGCATTATACCCTCCCATTTGTTTGCACGGTAAAAGAGGTCACTTAGACTCAAAGAAGTATCTTACCAGTTGGTGCATGGGGTGCTTTTTAGAAAGCACCATAATGGAGTATTTCTCAGGTGTTTGGAAGCGCATGGTTGAGAGAAGGTATTGTGTGACCTCCATGATGGACCAGTTGGGGGAGATTTCACAGGAAACACAATTGTGTACAAAATCATGTGGGTCAGTTTCTATTGGCCCACATTGTTCAAATATGCTCACACTTATGCCTGCAAGTTTCTGACCAGTTAAAGGTGTGCTCACCAAAACATTATAGCTTATCGCAGTGGAAGATCCCTTTCAACAGTGGGGCTTGGATTGGAGAAATATTTCCACATTTTTCAAAGAAACACCACTATATTCTCACTGTTGTAGATTACTTTACACAGTGAACAAAAGTGATTCCGCTTAAATAGGTGAATGATTGTGAAGTCATCAATTTCCTTCAAAAGAATATCATTTCTAGGTTTGACTTTCCTACTTCACTTTTTTTGATAATGAAACATATTTCTTATCACTAAAACTCTATGATTTTGCATTAGAAAATGGAATTGTATTGAAGCATTCAACTAATTATTATCTGTAGGGTAATAGTCTTGCTAAGTCCAAAAATGAGAACCTTATCTATATCATCAAAAAGGCCATATTCCCTTAACAAAGGAACTTGGACTCCGCTTTGGTAAATGCTTTGTGGGTTGACCGAGTCACGCCAAAGCCCTCTATGAACACCTACCCTTACTTCCGAGTATATGGAAAAGAAGCCATCCTCCCTCCTAACATTTACTTGCCCGTTCTCCAACTTTTGCAAGAATCCCAAGCCATTCCATGCTTATTAGTGCAACATAGGATGGACACTCTTCTCAAGTTACAGGAAGAAAGGCTGAAAGAAAAAGAAATATTTTCACTCCATCAAGACCGTATCAAGAGGTGGTTCAACAAGAATTCTGCAGGGAAGAATAACTTTAGTGTGGTTGACTTAGTCTTGAAGTGGGACAAAGCCCACAAGGACAAAAGAAAACACACCAAGTTTCAATCCCTGTGGATTGCACCATTCACAATTCACGAAAATCTTGGCCAACACATGTATCATCTACAATCACTTGATGGGAGGATTGACTTTCTCCCCCATCAATGTCCAAGACTTCAAACATTATTTTCTGTGAAGACCTGAGCTTGCACCCTATGCTATGTGCATAGTGTTTTCTTGTTTATTTGATTTTTTTTTTTGTTTTATGTGTTTGTTATGTAAATAAATGTTGCGTCTCAACATGTTTCTTGGCTTCTTTGTGTGTGACTGAGTTAAAAGAGAGCCTTGTGACACTTCAACACTTGGCAAACCTTCTTTCCATCTTCCTTGTGTTGGTTATATCTTTTGGTCGATGAAGTTCTGACGGAAAATACAATCCATCAGTAAGGAGAGTCTTGGTTAAACCATGAACCTATGTCTATTCAGGTAAACCTCATGCCCACACTTGGGAAAATCTAAACAAGAAAACCTAAATCAGAGGTCTCTATATGCTTCTTTGAAGGAACAACCTCTTCTGCTCTCAATAATTCAGGATCCCTCTTCCGCACATAAAATAAATTAGTGCCAATGAACAACCCTATAAAATAAATAAATACAGGTGAAAGAAGAGAAAGGCTTCCTGCACATAGAGGTGAAGCAAGAAACTCTGCCAGGGTAATGTCCAAGCTTGCTAGTAGCAAAGAAATGTTTGTGTTCCTATAGTGACTCTGTCGGGGTACTATGTAGGCCTGTTGGCAGTGGAGCAACACTAGAGATTAAAAAACATACTTTGGAAATCTTAAGCTAGCGAACTTAACAGTCCTTCCCAACTCAAAACGTTGTTATATCATTGAACCTTATGATGTGTTCAACTTCAAAAGTTATGAAGTGGACCATGTTTATTCATGGGGTAAGTGGGGAAAGCAAGGTAATCTACAAAATGAATCAATACTCCCCGAAGAACCAAAACCCTGCATATAAGGGTTAACCAATGGAGAGAAGTTGGAAATCTACCAATGTGTCGACAAGTGTTGTCGATGCTACAACAACCTCCAAAATTTTATCTTACACTAAATTTCGAAGCCTTCTTTGGTCTTGTACATTTTCATCACAAACTTTGAAACTCATTCCATGTGTTTGATTGAGGATGTTTTTGTCCCCTTTGCAAGATAGGCAAAATGTCGTCTTTTCACATGTTAGTTGTCGTAACAGGGATATAAGACTGTTATGGTGGTTTCAAGAGGTCACCTTTATGTAAATGATTTTTTCTAACCATGTAAACACCCATCACACTCATTTCCAAAGTTTTAAGCACTATCGCACAAGTGTCGTAACTATCATCGCAAAATGTATCTTAAGTGTTGTACTTGTTGTAATGTTATCACAGGGAGGGAAATGCATTGTCATGTGTCCTAGATTATCTATGTTTTTGTTTCATCAAGTATTCTAAGTGTGTGATCACAGTCAAACTTTTATCATTGTTCACATTAGCCTCATTGATCCCACACTTAGTCATTTTTTAGAAATATTCTTTACCAAGAAACCTAGCTTCACCCGACCTCCCTAAACTTTGCACTGCATAGTATAAGTGCTTTGTTGTGACCTTGCCTCTTGTCACTATGCAATGCACAGTTCCTGTCTCCCAGGATTGTTGCACTACACATTTTCTGTGCTCAACCCCTGGCCTTGAACCCCACAATTGCACATTTTTTCTCCCAGTTGGGCCTTAACTGCGCACTATGCAGTCTCCATCCTAAAGATAATCCTTGAGCTCCTAAACTACACAGCTGTGCAATGTCCCTGCCTCTCTTGTCTCCCAGAACTACATAATTTTCTCACCCAGTTCTCATCCCCTCAACCTATCACACTGACCCTGGGAATTGTGCAGTTTGTCCCCTCAGCCCAGATAGAACTACGCACTACGTGGTCTCAAGGCTCAATGCCCCCCTTGCCTACTTGAATTGCACAACTACGTAGTCACTAAGCCCTTTTCCCAGCCTTCCATCCGAATCTGACTCAGTTAATGGATCAACAAGTTCCTTATTGTGCCATGGAGAGATGATGAAGAAGGAGATGAAGGAACCCAACACGCTAAAAGACCATCTTGTACTTGAATATGCAAGCTGATAAATCAAGAGAAAGAAAAGGGACACCAATTTGTTATCGACATTCAAGACTTGAGATCATTGAAGATCCCTTATCACCAAGCCATGTGGAGGTGAAAAGAAGAAGACCTACAACACATAGTGGCAATAGCGGCTTAAATTTGCCACATCATCAAGCAAGTCTATGTCAGCAATGTCATGTCATGTCATGTCATGAGTTGTCACATGCCACATGGTTAATGATGTAAATTATGTTTTGAAAATGTATTGTAAAGTGGAAGTCCAAAGGACATGTAAGGAATATGAAGAGTTATGTAACGTTGAAAATTCACATGAAGTCAAACAATCATGAGGGTAGATGAAGAGTCATAAGGAAGGTGAAGCATTACTTCCTCATTGTTATATATACACCCTCATTGTAAGAGAAAAGAACTTTTCACTTTGGCTCCTCCTGTAAGGAATTAGAGAGACAAGCTAGTTCTTTTGAGGAGCAAGGAGTGGCTCCAATGCTCAACTATTAGAGCTAGTGGTGTTCATTGTATACATGTGTCTTGGAACGTTTACTTAATATAAGAAGCCCTATGGGACAACATGTTCTTCATGCATGGATTATGGATATTTGAAATATTATTCTGTGAATGTTTGTAACTCATGTTTGCTTTCATTTGTGCTAAAGTAGTTGAACTAGTTCAGTACTTTTTGTACTTGGCATATGGAGAATGTGTTGTAATTTCTATTATCGATGTCTCAAACTCATGGACTATTTTGCTAGATATTATATAGATCCTCCTCATTACATTGGTTGCATCGACCGTTGCATCTCTATGGAATATTTTGCTTGATGCTATATGAATCCTTCTCATTTGTGTGTGTCTCTACTAGGGTGGTACTACTACCTCTCTCTTATAGGCTCACTTTTCTTCCCCTCTGCGGTGAAATAACTTTGACACACATATGATCAAACACTCACCAGGCACACCCCCCTTGCTTTTCGAAGGCACATTATAATTCCTCTCTCTTGCTGAAAATTAGAGCCAAGGCATATCTTTAAGATAACCAAAAACCAGTCCATATTCTAGATGGGGCTCCTATCCAAAAGGGTGTGAGGTCTAATTGGTACCACATATATGGGATATCCCTTGAATATTGGCGGTTCCAGAACCATCAACATATCTGAAAATGTGTCTTGTCATAGGTCTTATTGTGATGTAGGAAATGTTCCCTCTGCAGACAGAGGCAACCCCTGTAGCCCTAGAGTGGGTCTAGTCACAACAAGACAAAACAAAAACTAATTTCCTTAAACAATCATTGTTGAAAGAGCCTACCTCAAACCAGTGTTCGATGAAGCTTCCGTTGCATCGCTTCAGCTATCATTTCCTTCTCCTCAATGAGCGATTCACTTGAAACAACAAAAGAGAACAACAAAACACGTGACAGAGTACAACAATGATCTATTTACTTACAAAGTCAAGGAACCATAAGCTATCAAGTATATTTTACACAAGACATAGGAAATCACCATTGATTGTATTAAAATGAACAAAAGCAAAGCTTACAACCAAGCCTTGACATTGCACACTTTCTCAGAAGGTCCAGCCGGTATGTTTCTTCAAGCATTCACTCTCAAGAGGGTCTCCCAAATGGATGATAGCTCTCTCTCTCACTCACAAGCACTAAGACAAGGCTAAGGCAATCCACAACCAATTGCTACACTACCAGCAATTCACACTGCAAACTATTAAACTCACACCAAAGCTAGTTAATTTGCTCCTTCCCAAAAACTAGCTGATTATAGCAATAGGGAGTGCTTTTATAAGAGGAGGAGCCTCCATAAAATGAGGGAGAGGGAGCTTATCCTCAAGGAAGGTTTCTCAAAAGGTGGAACCACCATCCCAGAGGAGGAAAGGCAAACTCCCTTGACCCAACAACCAGTTCTAGAATCACCCAGAAGGCCAACTATTTGAACTAATTCACCATATCTGGATCGTCACAAGTCATACACTAGGGATCAGTGAAGACGTCGCAAGGAAGCAATGTGTTCAGAGCCATCGTCGCAAGAAGGATCTTGATGACTTGCATTGAGCCCTAAAATTCAACCGTCTCAGGAAACAAATGTACACCTGCGACGACGTCGCCACATTATAGTTCATTAAAGAGAATTGTCACAGGCCAAATGAGGTTTACTTGCGATGATGCAGAAAGATAGGTAAAAGGGTCAATCTTCAAGATTAAAGGGCACTTGTTTAATCTTCTTGAATGAATGGGAAGATGTGGACATATTTATTTGATGTATGACACAACGGAGATGTCGCTTGGGAACTGACTATCCGAGATGAGGGGATATGAGGTCAGTGACAAATTACTGTCTAACACTTATATATACAAAGTTCTGGTATTTCCTCATGGATGTAACAATACTCCAACTTGATCCTATTCCCAAGAAGGTCAAAATATTCTTCACAATAAGGCAACAAATCCAGCACAAGAAGGTTCAAAAAATAAATAGAGATCCACCAAGAAATTATGAACCAAATAGAGATATTAATTGCAAAATCTTATTTTTCCTTGTCACTAAGTTCATGAGCTATGAAATTTTCTTTTGCCTCAAGTCTGAACTCCTTCTTGTTTGGACTGTTGATTTGGATGACCAAATGTGGAAGCCATGTAGTGTATTTATACTAATTTTTCATGTGTTTGAACAATCATGTCTCTTGGGGAGGATGACTTATGTAGGTCGACTTATACTAGAGGAAACATGGATTTCCTGACTTTAAATTTCAAATTCTCATCAATGAAGAGGAGTTAGGGGGGAAGTAAATATTCATTAGAAAAAGCTTGAAGTGCTCTACAATCTTATGTAATTGTATTCTTGAGTTGGTGTTCCCTTTGACATCAATAACAATAATTCTTCCAACATGGTTTCTAACTCAAAGGCCATTATTAATCAAATAGTTTTGAATACAAATCCAATGGATAATTCATTATCATCGATAATAGGTCAATCATAATAAGAAATATCCATATTCACTAACATCAAATTCTATCATGTGTTATAGGAGAAAAAATATTTAGTATATGGTTATGCAAACAAATCAATATCCCTAAAAGAAGGAACCTTTAATCTCAATGGTAAACTATACAACCAATCCATTTTGTGAACATTTCAGTAAGGATAGAGGCATATTGCAAGCATTTAAGGATTCACATGGAGCATAACATAGAAACATGATCATATCGGAGGCTTTGTAATGAGATGAGACTTGAGGTCCCCTTATGCATGTTTTACCTTTAGGTCTTATTAGAATTTCAATTCACTCGGGGAAATTCCACTCATCAAGTTGGGACTATAGTTTTTTCATATGGATTGCAATGTTGGAGAACATGGGTTTTAGGTTGACGTGACATTTTGGTGAGTTTTATTAGTTTGATTGGCATTTTGTGTATGTATTTATTATATAATAGCTCAATAGGTGATCCTCCCCCTCTATTCTCTTTTAATTCAAGGAGATCTACCTCTATTTAGACTATATTTTCCTTTGGATTTGTAGTTCTAGTTGTTGTAACCCTACACTTGTTGTGTAACTTGTCTATTCTTTTTGTGCATTCCTTAGTTTTGAGGAACTTCTCTTTGGTGCATTTCAATACTATGAATATATTGTTGGATTTGAGCCAAAGGGTTCTTCTTGGTTGAATGATAAACCTATTAATTTTTTTTAGGTCAAAGAGGCACACAAATCTATGGTATATTCCTAACTTTGATTATATAGTTATTACAATTTTTTTTACTTAACATTGGTGAAAATTCATCTTTCATTATTGAACCCATTAGTGACTAGGTGTTTTTATAGTTTGGGGTGGAAAATTTTAATATTATATCTCTAACATGGATAAAAATTTGGACATCTATGCCTTCAAAGGAATCTATGAAAGGGGAGATACAAGGTTAGGAGATTTAATGAGTTTTGAGATAAGGAATCATACATAGTAATAGAACCTCAATCATGACATGAAAAACTAACATCCATGAGAATGAGCATTAGGTGACCACCCAAATAGCAAAAATATTGTTCACTTTGGTTCAAACAAAGTGTCAAATGGTTGTATTAGAGGCTAATTGTAGCATGCTTAAGATTGTGGTCATACATCTAAGTAAAGAAGATCAATTAGGAGCTTTAAATCGAATGTTGCCACTCAAATCTAACTATGAGGGAATGAAGAAAGAAGAAATGGTACATCAATTACTTAAAGACACAAAAATAACCCAGTGAGATTGAAACCCAATGAATGCAACCATGGAAAAAGCAATCACTCATCATGCCTTCTATTAGGTTCTATGTTTTTCAAAGGTTTTAGGGTATTAGGTTTATTCTACATAATCTATACTAGAAACAGATTCTAGAAAGTATTTTTTTTTAATTTAATATAGAATTTGTGATACGCCAGTAGTAAGTAATGTGTTTTGTTTTTATTTTGAAAGCTTAGAACGAAAACTTTATATAATTTCATTATGAGCAATGTTGCAAATTTATATAATATTAAATCTCCCAATTACAATTAAAAAAAAAATAGTTAATAAATGAAAGGATTCTAACAATTAAATGTAGTATATGCTTATATCATCAAATACAATTAGTTATAAATTTAATGGTCTAAAAATGTGATTAATATTAATAAATACAACTTAAATTATTAGATTGTGATATAATGGTTGGGATGGGATGTCACTATGTAAATAATTTAGGTTCAAATTTTGATAGATGTAAATCTCTTAATTTTGTGACGGGAGACATTCTACCCAAAGTTGTTTCTTTCTATTATCAATTAGACTTAACATATATTAACTTTGTTTAAGTGGATTTTAATTAAAATAAGGGGGAGGAGAGAAAATAATAGAGATTGCATGTTGTGTAGTTTTTTTTTTTTTTTTGTAAATGTTTATGTATTTTTAATGAAATCTGAGGAGATTACATGAGGTATTACATCTGAAAATTTTCAAAAACTTTGATAGTTCTAGAGTGAACAAGATCTCCCATTCCTAATGCAAAAAATGGGGCATATTAGACATTTATCTTGGCCCAAAAGCTAAGGTGTCTCGCACTAAATATTCAAACGTGAAACAAGCCACCCTTTACAAAAGATAACATGAGATAGCTAAACTTGACATAAGGACACCACAGAAGATAAAATGAACACCACATAGTGTAGTAAAATACTGAGGGAAAAAACAAAAAAAAAAAAAACAACTAGTCAAGGAAGATAAATGACGATCCTGGAGAGCTAGGAGCATGAGAATTGTTATCCAGTAAGGTAGCATTTCCATTGATAGTGTTGAGAGGAATTGCATTGATTACTACAAAAAAAAAAAACAAAAAAAAAAAAACTAGTCTGATAAATGACGATCCTTGAGAGCTAGGAGCATGAGAATTGTTATCTGGTAAGGTAGCATTGGCATTGATAGTGTTGAGAGGAGTTGCATTGATTACTACAAAAAAAACTAGTCAACGATGATAAATGACGATCATGGAGAGACAAGGGCATGAGAATTGTTATCTGGTAAGGTATCATTGGCATTGATAGTGTTGAGAGGAGTTGCATTGATTACTACAAAAAAAACTAGCCAACAATGATAAATGGTGATCCTGGAGAGCCAGGAGCATGAGAATTGTTGTATGGTAAGGTGGCATTGGCATTGATAGTGTTGAGAGGAGTTGCATTGATTACTATAGCCTCTTCCTCATGTCTATTGGAGTCGTTTTCAGAGTCTGAAGCTATCTACCGTACCACTATTTTCAGCCTTACCACTATGTATTCCAAATTGTATCTAATATCCTGCATGATGCGCTTGATGTCTTCCTGGCTTGCAAACATAGTATAGTTATCGAATTTCTTATCACAGATGACCATGCTATCAGTGTCTCCATTTGGTGTTGGTGAGTGATTGAGTGAAGGAAATGGACTTGTCTCTTTTGAAATTTTTCAGGATACAACACCCATTTGAGGTTGCCTCTGCTTATCTTAAAGTCTGAGAAGTATTGGTGATCTCCAAATTGCTTTGCTTCCAACATTAGAATTTATTTCTTGACCTCCAGAGGAGCAGCCTCAAAGAAGCTTTACATAGATTCCTAGCCAAACATCTGCTTATGCCTAGAGAAGGATGCCCTTGGTGCTCTTCCCTGTCAGACAAGTAGTCATTGTTGTGACGCCATAGATACCCCGCAAACAAAATAACTGACCACGACCACTAATGAATGGGAAAGTGCCTGAACATTATCACAGAGGGAGTGTAAGCCTACCTGGACACTGAAGCGGTAACTGACTACAATGTGAGGTAGGAAATTGAGAGGTTGGAGGGTTAATGAAGGCTTATAAGACACCCTTGACGTGACCTAAATGACTTGATGATTGTGTGAAAGTATAAGGGCTAAGTGTGACGAGACCTGATTTTGAAACCAATTCAAGAAAGTACCTGAGTACCAAACCCTATAGACAAGCACGAGGCATTTGAAGACTCCAATTGGGTTTGAGCAATGTAAAAATGTTGGGGATAATACCACCACCAACTCAAAAGATGGTACAAACCTCGTGTTATGCAAGAACAACACAAAGAACATTGAAAGATGCTACCACCTTGAGTACTCAAGCTCTGGTGTGACCAATGACGAGAACAACAAAAAAGTTTAGATACAAGGAAAAAGGACAAGTAAGGTGATGGAGGACCTTGAAACAATGATGCAAACAAAAGCTGAAACCAATGTTTAATATTGTATACAAGTTCTAGAAAGCGATGAGCTACAACTTTGTTGAGGAGCAAGTCTCTTGAGATCCACCACCCTACAAACAACGTAAGGATTTTATAACAATCTGTGAACATGAGGTATCTAGTACAAGGAGGGAAGAGAAAACTATGAGAAATGCATGACAAAGGCCAAGTGTCCCCGGTGAATCCAATGCAAAGGTGCATAATGATATCATTTGTAGTGGCCATGTCATTGAACTCTGTTTCCATGACATAATAATGGTAAACCATGAAAATGAAAAAACATTTGTTTATTTATTTTTTATAGTTTAGAATATGTGATACATTCACCGCATATGGTTGAGTTAGAAATGGAGTTTGCCACGTACACACCTTTTACTACTAACTACACCTTATCCTTTACATATTTAAGAACATGTGGATTATGAAATATCTTTTATTTTTATGACTATAACAATATCTTTCAAAATCAACGTTGGGTGGCCCCTAGGGCCTACCACTTAGTGTGGGTGTCGCATACCATTTACGTTACTCTCTTGGCTATCTCCTCTATACTTCATTGTCACCATATAATGACAAGTTTGAAATTAGTGTAAAGATGTGTAATGTTATATTATTTAATTGATTTTGATTTTATAAGTGTAAAAGGAGAATTGTTAATGGTCGGGAAGTTTAATATAAATTCGAAAATAATTGTAATAAAAGTTTTATTTGTGTTATAAAAAAAAAGGGTATGATTAAGAAATTTAAAGTTTCAATAATTTCATAAAATTTGAAATATTTTTTATTATTATTTAATATGTTGTTTTGATCTGTTTCTTTATCTTGTCTTGAAGATTAAATATACGAGTTGGTTTTGAAACGCATTGACCAAAATTTTTTGATGTGATTTTTGCTGTTTTTTTTAAAATATTTAAATATTCAAGATAGGTCACAGAAAATTTGAAATAATTTTTTTTCATAATTTATAATTAAAAAAAAAAATTATGTTTATAGGGTATAGAGTGGATGGTAATGGGTGTATTGTTAAGTCACTGGTTCGAAACTCTATGGGAAAAATATCTATTCTTGTTAAAGGCTGGTGTGATCAAACAGAGTGTGATCTCCGAGTAATTTTGATAATTTAAAATTCCTCTAAATCGCCATATCCTCACAACCAATAACTCTATAATCATTTTGAAACAACAAACAAAAACAATATTTACTTTATTTTTTTTATTAAAATAAATATATTTATTTAATATTTAAAACAATAATTAATAATTCGAAATATATACGTAAATTACTCAAACTTGGTCAAGATAGACTCCTCATTTTTCTTTTAATTAGAAGTGATAGCCAATATAGTTAAAAGAAGATATGGGAAAAGGATCTAGGCTTTACCTTAATACTCGAGTTTAAAGAAGACAATTAAACAATAATATTGGTAATATTAATTTTATATTTAATATATTTAAAATAATATTATATTGAATTTATAATTTTTTGGGTTGGTGAATTTTATTGTTTTATCTTTCATGCACATAAAAAGTTGGAAATTTGTTCCCTAAAAAGATATGGGTAAGGGGAAATATAAGGACAATAAGTCTAATTGGGAGTCTTGATTGTAGCAGAATTAGGGTGGATTATTGGGAATTACAAGAAATTCAATGAGTTTTGAGAAATTATGGGAAATCTATATATGGTAGTAGAACACCAATCTTCTTAACAACAACTATAATTTATAAGAATTAGCATCACATGACCACTTACATAGCAACAATTATGAGAATTATGGTACAATAGAAGTGTCAAAAGACTATATTACAGGTTAAATGTAGCACGCTATAGAATATGGTCAAACATTTGAGTAAGGAAAATCAATTAGGAGCTTCAAATCAAGAGCAATTAGTTAATTCTAAATGCAAATGAATGAAGTAGTAAGAGATGATGCATTAGTTACTTAAAGACATAAAAATGATAAAAAAGACTCAAACCCAATAAACATGACTATGGAAGAAGTATTCAATCATCACACCTTTGTTAGATTTCATGTTTTCTTAGGATATTAGGTTTATTATGCAAAATCTTCACTATTAAGAAATGTTAGTTTTTGATGGATTTGGTAGCATCAGATAGGTGTTCTAGTCTCAGATGTTGCTAAGAGGCTAAGGAACATGAGACATCCAAAGCCCAGAAAAGGTTTCGCGAGATAAGCTTGGGAAACACCTTAAATAAATTAATATGTCATAATTAAAATATTTCCTAAGTCTAACTTAGGAAAACTAGTAAATTAAATTTAATTAAGGATGTTCAAGATTGCTCTAGAGACCTTTATTGATGAAGTCTAATTGTTCTTAGTAATTGGTGGAGATTAAATCATGGTTTTTGAGACTCTATTGAGAGATTTTAACAACAGGTCGAAGGACTTGGAGACAACATCAGTGTGACCAATTTTGAGAGGCAAATAGAGCTACCTAGTTCATAGTTTTCAGTGAGGGCACAACTCGAGCTAGGGAAAGAGCATCAAAAGAAGGAGCAATAGAGGTTTGAGATAAGATATCCAAAGGAGAGATTCCCAATGTTTTTCCAGTGTTGAAGTGGCAAGAAAAGGGAGGCAAAATACATCTACAGAGGAGGTTATACTAGAGTGCGAATAACCAAAAACCCCAAAGCGAGTAGTCGAAAGAGCCACAGATCGGTAGTTGAAGGTCATATCTATTTCTAGAAGGTAGAGCGAGTGGTTTGCAGTGATAGAGGGAGGTAGGATGGCTCAATTAGAGCCAATTTCCAGGTAGTGCTAATGGATCCAAAACCACCAATGTGTATTATGGGTAGAGGTGTGAGTAGCCAAAAGGAAGTGCGAATGGTAGGATAAAGGCCAAGTTGGTTTGCAGAAGAGATCAGATATCTTTAGTATATTTTCCAGTTGTGATCTATATTTTCAACAGGATTTCCAGTTGGGCATCCAGTTGTAATAATTCTTAAATTGTTGCATAATAAAATAAACCCTCATCTATTGCACTAGTTTTCCCTTCGGGTATTTTTCCGAGGAAGTTTAGTTTGAAATAACAATGTCAATTTTATTGTGTGTGTGTGTGTGTGTGTATGCATATATTTCTCAGTTACTGCTTTATAATTCCACATCATTTTTATTATGAAGAATGCATCAGTGATTTAATCGTTATTTACCATAAACAAATAAAATGTTAATACTTAGAAGATTAAACTCTAATTAGTGCATTCATGGAAATTTCACATGGTATCAGAGCATTGAAGATCATATCAAAGGCTCAGAAGCGAAGGAAGCAAATTCATGTAGTTTCAAAGGGAGACCTAAAGCGCCATTTTCCATATCTATGCAGGGAAACCAAGCAGTGTGAATCATTTGGGAAGGAAAATTGATTTCCAGTTTAGGGTGAAGGAAAAGTTTGATTTGCCTCAGATGCAATAGCAATAGGCAGTGTGGTTTTCAGGAAGAGATTCCAGAGAGTAGTCAGATACTTGAGAGGAAGTTCCATAGTCAGTTAGATGTCCTTAGGTACTCAAGAGGCAGTTGTAGATCCAAGTGCAATCATAGGTTCGAGAGATAGTTGTAGTGGCACAGTATATCAAAGAGATCAAGTTTCCAAATGCAACTGTAGGAAATTCGTGTGATTGGGAGGCAGTGAAAATTACCTAGTTGTAGGTTACAGGTGCAGTTCCAGCCAAAGCGAGACTCCATGAGTGAGTTTCCTTATAGGATATATTTCCTAATTTTGTTTCAAAGGGAGATCAAGTGAAGACTCACTTTCGCAATAGTTGCAACAACAAGGCACTGGTAGCAACAAAGCAGTGGAAACAGTAGTTTGAATTGGATAAGGGTATGCACAATAGCATGGTGGGCAGTGATTTCAAGTACTAGAAACTTGGATCAATCTAGTTAAAGATTGTTCATCATAAGAGATGGATATAGTGGAGAACACCTTCCTCACTAAGAGGGAGTGTTATTTTTTTTATGGATATGATAGCATCAAATAGGTGTTCTAGTCTCAAATGATGCTAAGAAGCTAAGGAACATGAGATCTCCAAAAACCAAAAAAGGTTTCACAAGATAAACTTGGGAAACACCTTAATTAAATTAATTTTCCATAATTAAAATATTTCCTAAGTCTAACTTAGGAATAGTGGTAAATTTAATTTAATTAAGTATGTTTGAGATTGATCTGGAGACTTTTATTGATGAAGTCTAATTGATCTTAGTAGTTGATGGAGATTAATCATGGTTGTTGGGACTCCAACAAGATATTATAAGAGTAGTTCAAAGGGCTTGGAGACAACATCAATATGATAAGTTGTGAGAGGCATATTGAGCTACCCAGTTCGCAGTCTTTAGTGAGGGCGCAGTTCGAGCCAGAGAAAGAGCATCATATAGGGAGCAACAAAGATTTGAGAGTAGATATTTGGAGGAGATATTCCCAATATTTTTCCAGTGATGGAGTGGCACGAAATGGGAGGTCAAACACATATGCAAAGGAGGTCATGCAAGCAATGTGAATAGCCAAAAACCCTAGTGTAAGTTGTCGAAAGAGCCACAAATCAGTAGTTGAAGATCAAATATATTTTCACAAGGCAGAGAGAGTGGTTTCCAGTGATAGAGGGAGGTAGGACAACTTAGTTAGAGCTAGCTTCTAGGTCGTGTGAGTGGTTGGATAGAGGTTGAGTTTGTTTGTAAAGGAGATCTAAGATCTCCAGTATATTTTTCCAATTGGGATATATATTTATCGTAGGATTTCCAGTTGGACATCTAGCTATAATAATTCTCAAATCGTTGAATAATAAAATACACCCTCATCTATTTTATCAATTTTCCCTCTGGGGCTTTTCTGAGGATGCCTAGTTTAAAGTAACAATGGCAATTTTATTGTGTGTGTGTGTGTGTGCATCTATTTCTTAGTTCCTGATTTATAATTCCATAACATTTTTATTATGAAGAATGGATCAATGATTTAATTGTTATTTGTCGTAAGCAAATATACTGCTAATAGTTAGAATATTAAACTCCATTTGGTGCATTCATGGAAATTTCACAAGAAATACTAGAAATTGCTATCTAAAGACCTCGATAAGAGCTATTATACGTTGGTAGTTAGTAATGTCTTGTGTTTTCATTTTGAAAGCTCAAAACTATAACTTTTATATAATTTTGTTGCAAGTTATGCTACAATTGTTATATAAGATTAAATCTCCTAGCTCTCATTTTGTTTCCATGAGAAATATCTTTATTTTCCATATCATGCATATAATGTTTTGGTCCTTGGGGGATTGTTTATGAGCTCAACATGTCACATATGAGAATTGAAGCCAAGTGGGGAGGATGATAGTATTTCTCCCCACTACCCAAGCTAAACCCAAATAATAATATTAAATCTCGTGGCTATGGTAAAAAAAACAAATAATAAAGAGAATGTCTTTAACAATTAAATGCAGTATAGGCTTATATTAACAAATGAAATTAGTTATAAATTTTAATGGGTTATAAATAGAATTAATATTACTAATTGTGACTTAAATTTATTAGAATTTGGTCTAATGGTTAATGTGGGATGTCACTATGCAAGTAATCTAGATACAAAATTTAATAGGTCTAAAGCTCTTAAGTGTGTGGAAGGAGACATTTTCCCCAATCTGGTTTCTCTCTCTTCTCAATGAGACTTAACACATGTCCAACATACTAACTTGGTCTAAGTGGATGTTAATAGAAAAAAAAAGGTGGGAAAGGGAAGAAAATAATAGCGGTTATCTAGTTCTTGCATACTTTAAACATGTTACAATTTGAAGATATTTTTATCATTTTTTTCCAATAATATTTAGTCAAATTTTGATTAAAATTTTAGAAAAATCGTTAAAATCACACACATCGATTATTGAAAATACATCATTTAAATGACATAAATTTTTTAAAAAACACTAAATCTATTTTTACAATAAAAATGTAATTTTAATAATGAAAAATTATAATTCAAATAAATTTGATTAAAATCCAATTCATAAAAATTTTAGACTTCCCTTGTAAATTATTAAATATATATTATAATTAGTATACCCATAAAACATATATAACATATTTATAATTAGAATAATAACATTTTCCATGAAATCCTTCATTATCAACTTTTTATTAAAAATTATATTACAATTCCAAAACAAATATTTTTTTAAATAAAAACTTATATTTATAATTTCAAAGTAAAACTAACCATCTTTCACAGAAACATATAGAGAATCTTTATAAAATTAAAAGACATCAACCACTCACACTATGTGGTCCATTTATCCTTTACATCCACCCAATTTTGACATTTGAATGATGATAATCTATCTCTGTGTCTTATTATCTTGTCATTTTGTAACTACCAAAAACAACCATTAAAATTATTTAATTATAATAGGCAAATAGATAACAACTACTTTTGGGTTGCAAATTATTTAATAATGAAAATTTAGTGTATTTTTTATAAGTTCCATTTAATAATTTCAAAAGATAAGATCCCAAAAGATCACCAAATATTCTCATTATAAATGCATTTTATATTCAAAAGAAAAATCCATATCTTCATTAAAAAAAGAATGAAAAAATATCCCTAAAATTCTTATGTCATTAGAGTCCATGTATTGTTTTTAGTGGCCATGTCATTGAACTCTATTTCCAATGAAAATATTGAAAATGAGAAAACATTTGTTTATAATATTGTTGAGTTAGAAATGGAGTTTGCCACGTACACACCTTTTACTAGTAACTGCACCTTATCCTTTACCCTTCAATTCCAATGGAGTTACATCAAATTTTAGGGAAATGGATGTGTAGAATTTATTCTCTAAGGATGGGGTGGCCACCCTTTCCTATCAGATTTCGCCACGTATCATATAATCACAATCCATATTCTTCATTGTCTAAGATATTCATGATAGGTCTTCTGCTTTAATAACCATCTATTTACTAACACGTGGTTATGAAATATCTTTTATTTTGATGACAACAACGTTTCATAATGAACGTTGAGTGCCTCCTTCGTGGGACCCACTTACATTTGGTGTGTCGACCTCATTGTCCCTCAAACTTTTTCTTTAATTATTATTCTGTTCATTTATAAATTTGGAATTCATCTATTGATTTTAATCAACATATCATTTGAATTTAAGTTAATGTAATAAGAAAAGCTTTATTGAGCGTTGGAATATAAAAATAGTATTGTAAATTATTTTGAATATTATAAAAGAAATTTATTTTTACTAAAAAGACATTGAGAGTTAAGTAACTCACAACTAGAAAAGTTAAGGATAATGAAATTTATTAAGAAGAAATTTGTGAAATGAGAGGATTTTTAATTTGGTAGTGAAGTAAAGTTTTTCTAAGTTTTAAACGTGAAGTTTTATTGAATTGATATTTAAAAGTGGTGATAAAAGCATTTTTTCTAATTATAAGACCATCATGATTAAGCACATCTTAGTCAAGCTATATGGAATTATTTTGGAAAATAAGATTAGCCTATGGCTAGAAGTCCATGATAAAAGAGCTAAAGGCCAAGCTGGGTTTAGGGGATATCATTTAAACGTGGACCGCCTTATTACTCTTAGGATCATTGTAGAGGAATGTCGCAATAGTAAAACCAATCTCTGATATTGTTTTGTTGACTTTAGAAAAGCTTTTGACATCGTTCCTAAGACAAAACTGTGGAAGAGGTTGGAGGAGATAATGGTTCCTCTCAAGTTAAGGGTTGTTGTGGCATGGTTGTATGAAAATGTTATTGTCAATTTTAGGACCATTAAGGTACATTCAAAAGAAAGTAATTACACTATTAGAGTCAAGCAAGGGTGTCCTGTACCCCCAACTCTTTTTGGTATATACATTGAGATAAGCTAGAAGAGTGTTTGGAAAATGCAAGTTATGTTGACCCCATGCTCATTGGTATAGTCATAACCCTTCTTCTATATTTCAATGTTATTGTTCTTTTGGTGAGATATCATTACAATCTTTGCACACAACTAAGAATCCTCCAATGTCTATGTTCCAAGAGGGGTATGATTGTTACTACTGAAAAAGAAAAAGTCATAGTAATTAAATACAAAAAGATTACATTTAATACTTTCATATATGATAACAGATACTTGGAGAAAGTTCCTTCATACAAATATATTGGAATCCGTTGACGATGTTTGACCCCGATTTCATACAGAGTCAAGTAAGATAACTCTATTGGTAGCAAGGGTGTGACAGCTGCAATGATCCAAGGAAGGTGCATGAGAGGTTCTAACACACGGGGGTTGAGATGAGTGCACCCCTTGGAAACCTATGATAGCACGCACTTAAGAAGGGAACACACGAGCGAAGATGCATCACAACATGGAAGGCAAGTTAGCAAGAAATCCAAAGTGATGGTTAAACCAACAACACATTTTAGAAAGATTCATACATGCATACATAGATAGTTATACATGCATGCATAAGCAAACCAATACATATATCATTTAGAGTAAACCAGATAACATAAAATACAATACAACATATGCATGAAACGTGTTGGCTCTTGTTATATTAAGAAGTGTAAGTTCCAGTCATACAATACATCCATGTCCAACCACTAGTTTTGATAGCAGAATGTTACAACCACAACCGCTTGCTCCTCCAAAAAGATGTACTAGCTCTACGCATTGGAGAAGCCAAGGCTCGTTACAATACTGTCCAAGATCTCTCCAAGATAGTCTTATCGGAAGCTTAGCTGACCAAAAGCCTCTACAATGAGTTATGAGGGACTATTTATAGCAAAGGGTGGGGTGGCCCTTGACATTCCCCTTTGTGATAGTTCGACTACTCTCATGACTCTTCATCTACTCTATGACTGTTACATCCAACTATCGACACTTGACAAGACATTACATTACAATGCACATGTACCCATGTGAGAGAAATGGCTTGAGCGAGCCATGCTCAACATCACTATGACATAGACAACCATGGAAGTCCAACTCCTCAACATCCTCGCGTTGATCAATACTAACATACTAATGCCAAGATCAGTAGTCTGCGATGGTGTCTGTGTGCTCCAAGGTGACATCTTTCTGGAACCTGACTCTCGCTGCCATAACATCCGGGTACACTGCTCAGGCTCCTCTGTCCAACTCATCTGTAAGCATGCACATCATTATCTTCAATGTGGCTAGACTAGCAACATACTTGTGCATGATGTTAGCACTAATGGGCAAGTCTGGGCTGGTGGAAATGTGCATCAACTCGTCAAAGTACGAGTCAAGCTCTAGTCGGACCTGTGCCTTTGTATTTGCCTGGGTGAGAGTCCAATAGATGGGATCGCATGTGCGTGCACCACAACATCCATACTCTTGAATACACGTGCATGGGAAGCTTGTATACTAGTGATGAGTTGCGGGATCTCTTCATAGTTTCGGACCTGACTCCGGATACATGCCTTCAGCTCGACGGCATTGGCCTTTGTCATCTTAGGCAAGTGAAGTAGGGCTCCCTTGTATCTCATCGTCCATGTTTGCATAATCAATAGCAGCATGCAAGTTCGTCAAGATTCATGCTCTTCTAGCACATCGCTACTGCCATTCCTTGAGATGGACGACTGCCTTATGCACGATACCAAACTTGGAGTACAACGCTCGCATAACTGTGTCAAGGGAAAATGCCTCATCTAGTATTGCATTCTTCAGTTCAGCTCGGGCATACGCTATCACCAACTCTCCTCCTTACTTGGCCATCTAAAGTTCCTTAGCCATTCGCTCATTTTCAGCTATCAAAAAGCGAACACTTGAGCTAGTGGCTTCAAAATACACTCTAGTTGCATCGGCCAAGGCTGTTGGAAGTTTGTGCACATCAAACACGATCACTCGTTCCTCAACTTGCGCAGGAGATGTATGATCATCCGAAGTCGACACTCTACAAGACTGCACAATTCTATGTTGAGACTCATCGAATGAGATGTTGTGCATCTCTCCTTCCGGCTGATCTCCAAGGATCTCAGTGCCTCCTCGGTCGCTTGAGGGTTACTCATCATTTGGATGCGGTGAAGTAGGTAAGTCGACCTCTTGGTGGGGAGGCATAAGGTCGATGTCCTGTTCCAAGTTTTGTTGCTCCATATCCGTATCCAACCATTGAAGTGCTTGCCCTATCTCATGAGCTAAGTCCTGCTCCTTTGATGGTTCACCCTATTTTTATGATACTAGATGTTCTAATGAATCTGATACATGTACGAGCGTTGTTTCACCTGTTTACACATGTTGCACCCCCCTACTATACCTGTTGTTGCTGTGCTTCCTTCTCCTGTTTGTACAGCTCTTGTTCTTTCCAGAGTTGCTCCTTCAGCTCATGCAACTCCTTCTTTGTTTCCTCCATTCTTATCTTCTCCTTCCGCCTTTGGCGATTTACTTTTCGCGATGTTGCTTCTTTTCCTCTATACCCAAAGCTTCTTTCTCCACAAGTGGATCTGCTCAGAACTTGCAACTTTGCTCTTCCTCCATGCAATCGACAATCTTCCACTTGCCCTTGTCGTGCACTAGTATGCTTGCCTCTGTTGCTGCTGCTACTGCTGCTCTTCGGGATGCTACTTCATGTTGCTTCACTAACCACTCCACAACAAAGCGGACCTGTTCATTAGGTCTGGAGAAATTGTAGCAATATCTCCATGGGTCCTCCTCAACAAAATGAAATGCCTCGTGGATCCAGTTGAATTATACTCTCGTGCAGTGATCTTTCACAATACAATGTGGGTCATACGGATTGTAACTTCAGAGGTTGAATGGATATTTCTTCATCTGTTCTACTTCAACATCCGCTTGCTTGAAACAATGGATCTCATATAACCCAATCCACAACGGAAGAGTGAGCCAAGGGGCCTTCTTCTTTTAGTGCAGTCTAGTTGTCAATCCTGTTGAGATGTGATATGCTACTTCTTGCATGACGAGTATGCCCAAGGAAAACTTTGGTAGAACATGTGGAGGCTTCTCTGCGTTGAACATTCGTATGAAGGTGTCGGACGGTGAGGCATACCAATCAACAATGTTTATCAGTGCCTCTATTTCTGCCCTCAACATGTATGGTGGATCTTGTTAGAATATCATCTTGTAAATTGGGGTGACAAAATGATCGAACAACCATGTGATAACTCCTCTGAAGCTGCATTTGGACAAGAACTTACAATATGTGTTCACAGCAGTCTCTGTTGGTGACCATTCCCACTCCAAGCCCAGGAAATCCTGTCGGGCACATATTACATCTAAGATGTAAGCAAACATGTAGATCTATGCTTGTATACCTTTGGGTGACTGTCGAGCCTTCGTTACCTATTCCTTCAGCTGATGAGCCAACATGTCAGACCAATTACATGGTCCGCCCTCTCTGGCCAATTGGTCCAGCATGATCACCCAACTTTGTGGGAAGGTTTCCATGCTTTCTTGGCCATACAGTCGACATGCAAGTATGACCAAGTATTGATACACCTTCCGCAGTATCTTCGTCTTGTAGATCTAGTTGGGTGTCATCCTGAATCTAGCCAACTCCTTTACCCAGTTCTTCAGAATGTCTCTGGAGTTGGCACTACCACTGGGTAAGCTAAAGGGAGTCTCCATGATAGTCATGGGCTCTGACATCTAATACATCTCATCATAATCCTGTTCCCATAAGGTTGCAATCTTCGTCCCGCTGACACTACTCAAAGTCATCGTCTCGGGATCAGTGTGCGAGATGATCTAGTGTATCATGTCCGTGCATGGGAACACAGGCTATTTGCATGCAATCCAGTACAAGCTGGACTTATGAATTTTCACATACACCTGACGATCTTCGAGGTCTTCCCTGAAAGTGCCCGCACATGATTCATTGACCTATTTCAATTTCAACTTGATGTCCTTGTCTAGAAATAGCTTGGTATCTTCATAGATCGGTAGACATGTGGACACCTGCTCAACTACTGCTCCAGATGCACTTCTGTCAATATCAATTGATCTTGCTCTCTTGGAGGCCATTGATCCTATACTACTAAGAGGTAGATGAACACTTGAAAGATTTGGAGACAAAGAGACATGCATGGCAAGAAATATTTCATCGAAAACCAAAGCAAATTCGGGGAATGCCACTTGGTGATGGGCCTCTAAATTAAACATAAATTAAGGCCCATGCATCTAAATTAAACATAAATTAAGGCCTATGACCATCCTTCAGCACATTAAACCTCTCTTTCGACATTAGATATGTATTTTTATCTTTAATATATCCATTAGGAAAGTTTATGAATAATTGCATATTTGTGCCTAATATTATTTATTTTTGTGGAATATTATGATAATATTGGGCAGATTATGAAGATTTGGAAGAGGAGATAATTTAGGGACTTGTTCCCTACTATAGGAGGATCAATAATAAATAATAAATCAACAATATATTATGGAATTATGGCATAGATTGTGGAACTCCAATGATTGAGCAAATCTAGGAATGTGTTCCCTACATTTAATGCAGATTACTAGTATTAGGGACCAAATCCACTAATCAAGGGATTTTGGTGGGGAAAGCTTTTTCCATTCATGGGGAACAATTCCTAATCATTTTGTATAAGTACCAAGTCGAATTTTCCTTTGGGGATAGATTTTCATTAGTGTTCTTGTGGAGAGAACTCATATTTCTGCAACTCCATTATATTTTCTTGCAGGGATGTAATTGTATTGGTGAAATAATGAAGATTGGTGTCATGTTCAACTTCTTAATCTTTTTCTCCTCCATAGGTCTCTGAGTTTCCTTGGGCTTGGCCAACCCAGGAGCCTCAGAGCCCTTTTGTATCATTTTATTTCCTTATTTTCACTTCTTATTCACATGCATCTCTTGTTTTTATTTCTTTCTACTTCTGCATTTAGTATTAATGATTTGTTGTTGTAGGATTGAGTTAAATGGTTGATGTAAGTTATTTTGTAGGATCACAAGCATTATTTCATCCTTGGAAAAGCTTTTGAAGTTGATAGTAATCATTGAGCTTCTTGGATTAGTCTTCTTATTCCCAAATCTAGATTTCTCGAACTTGTTTGTGGCAAAGAACAATAAATTTCTGTTATTTTTTAGAGCATGCTAACAAGCTTCAATCAAGTTGGTTCCACTTGCATTAGATCACAAAAAAATCTAGTTCATAACAAAAATTACCCCATTGCATTTTCACTTTATTATGTTAGACATTTTTAGATTTACTAGCTCACTAGTTCTCGAATTTCCAGATTTTCGACTAGTAATGTTTTTCTATTTTTTAGCATGGGTTAACAGGGGTCTTTTCGAGTGATTCTACTTATACTGGGGACCTAAGACATCCTAGTTAATAACAAAAAATTTCCCATCCAATTTGGATTTGATTTTCTTGGTCATTCGAAGAATTATAATTTTGTATAGTAAATCTGTAACATCTTGTAGTAAATCAGGGGATCCTGTAGGAAATCAATGTAGCATCTTGTACCAAATCACTGTAGCATCCTGTAGGAAATCCTGTTTTGAGCCCGAATTGAGAAAAATCATCATTGAAGCTGGGATTAGGCCTCTACTTGACCTCCATGCCATCAAGACCATTTTAAACCTCTTGCATCAAGACCATTTTAAACCTCTTGCTCCACACTTTTCTCCCCTACCAAAGATCAAGGAAAGATTAGCATTTGCATTTATAAAGCAAAAATATTTTAAAAAATGAGTTATTTGATATCTACACATGCACACAACAGTTAATACTCTCTAGATCAGATTTCATGCTCATATAGTTTAAACCATCACATGTGATGAATAGGGTTAAGCTAGGTTTCTTTTACATTTAGTTCATGATCTTTATGCAATTAGAATAGGTTTCTTTCCTTGTACTTTATTTCTCGCAATAGGTTAAGGTTCCATTTCGAACATTTCATTTTCTAAAATTTGTTTAGGATTTGACTTTAGTACATGCACTCCGTTACATTATGACAGCAAATGAAGGACACATTGTATGTTGCACATATAATGCTGATACCTCTTAAGTTTGTACAAACCTCAAGTTGATAATTAAAGTTGGTAACCTTAGGAGTTGTAGCATTCTTGTTACAATACTAAGGCTCATCACTTTTTGGTGTCGTTGCCGGGGAGGTGTCAAAGTATGCATTGTTTTCTTCCCTAGTTGATTCATTTCTTTTCACTTTTTGCAAAAAATAAAATCTTTGCATTAGGCATATTTCATTTCAAAAATAGAAAATTGCATTGCATTAGTGTTTTCATTCAATCATAAAAACAAAAAAATATCCAACACCAACGCACACCCCGATTTGATAACGTGGTGCAGTAAGAGCCACATCACCATTCAATTTTACAAGTAGAAGAAGAAGATGGAAAAGAATGTAGAAGAAATCGATGGAGATGATGACAACGAGGAAGATCCTCTTAGATTTCCCATTCAAGATATTGATATCAATGTGCACATGAAGAACATCCCTCCATATTTTCTTCCAAAATTTCATGGTCTAAGGTCAGAGGATCCAGAAACCTTTCTCTTTGAATTTGAAATTGTTTGTAGATCTTATGGTTACTTATTAAAAACTCAAAAATTGAGATTGCTTCCGGCAACATTGAAGGATATAGCTCTTAAATGGTTCATGAGTTTAGGGACCAATTCAATCAGATCATGGAATGATATGCAAAAGATATTTATGGAAAAATATAAGGATCATAATCTTAAAGAAGAAATCTTTAGAATGAATCAAAGAGAAGATGAGAGTCTAGAGGATCTAATAGAGAGGTTCATGTATAATGTTAAGAGGGGAAAGCTACATCATTTAGGATATGACACACTAAAAACCCTCTTACTTAGAACAATTACGGAGGAGTGGATTGATATTATTGATCTCATGAGTAGAGGTGATGTATATCAATTATCATTTGAAGAAATTTGTGAAACATTCAAACACATATCAAGATGAAAGACAAGAGTAAGTCAATCAGCATCAAGATCGGTTAGTCAAGCTAAACTTGGACATTTGTTTGATGACTTTAAAACATAAATTCTTAGCAATCTAAATGAACAAGTAGAAATGTTAAGAATACAAAATGAGCAAAAATAAGATGTTTGTATTGGCCATGCAGAATCACATGATGTTAAACGTTTCTCCTCATTACCAAGGTTGAAGGAAGTTCACCAAGAGGACAATGGAGCAATTCAATTGCTAATGCAGCAAATTTGTTATGTAGCTCCAAGTGGACCATGGCAGCCTATCCAGCCTGATATGATGCAAGAGCCTAATTCAAAATTTTAGGGTTGTGCATATCCACCTCAAAGTAATTGGAACACACCTTTTCCTTGGCAACATTGGCCATCTCAACCCCAAAACCAATCTTGGCAACAAGGTTGGTAAGGAACTTATGGGATCCATCCACAATATCCTCAATATTTTCCTCAATATCCTTCATACCCAACTCCATGTTATCCTTATCGTTCACCTCCACCACAACCATAACCCCAACCACATACATCTCAAATATACACTCCCACTCAAATACATGTACTACCATTTCCAAACCCACACATTGAAGTAGCTCAACCCACTTTCAATTTTGAGGTACAACACATCCGAACATCTCCTCTTGAGCTCAATGGTATTCACCATAGCTCAGGAAGAGTATTGAAAAAAATAGATTCTCTTGATAGCATTGAAGGACTACATCCAAAAGAAGAAGATTCGAAAGAGAAGATCAAAGAATCATGGGTTGCATTTGATGAAGATCATACATCAAAAATAGAGATTGATAAAACTCCCTCATGGTTACCATCAAATCCTCCATGTATTCAAGAGAACAATCAGAAAAAAAAGGAAGATTTGAAGGTCATGGTAGAAGAAGACATGAAGAATGATCCAGATAAGCAAGAAAACCAAGGACATCAAAGTTATATTGAGGTTTGGTTCCAGAAAATCAACAAGATGGAGCATCACTCTCTTCTTCAACTATGCTTGATCCTTTCAAAGTCAATTCATTGGGTCTCTGAAATCCACGTACATGTCAAAGCATACATTTCAAGCCTACACATCATTTTGTCTGTCATCTTGATGTGCACATATCTCCATTGGAAGTATTCTTATACTTGAAAGTGATTTTGTTTTTCAAGTAGGGTAGGGT
>APFE030328322.1:20233-41249 GCA_000404065.3 Pinus taeda | reverse complement strand
AAGAGAAAAAAAATAAAAATCTCAGGTAACCTCCTTGGAGGCGCCTCAGAATGGCTCATTGATTGGAAACCTCCATGATGTGGTCAATGGGTTGGGAAAAAGAGAAAAAAGAGGGAAAAAGAAAAGGTCCTAGGTGAAAACCTCCTTACGGAGCAATGGAACACATAAAATATTGCAGAAAATATAAACACAGAAAACACATAAAACAAGAGAGACACAAATATACGTGGTTCACCCAGTTTGGGCTACATCCACCCCGAACAGCTAGTCCTTCCTTTTTGTTATCCAGCAAAATGAAGAGACACAACCTACAGCAGATCCGCTGTAATATCCTCTGTTTTCTCTCACAGACTCGCCTCTCTACTTCTCGCTCGGAGAATACACATATATTACACACACTCAATACAATACCCTCATACAAAGAGAGGGGTTTCCTTCTAGGGCCAAAAACCCTAAACTAAACATAAGTTCTACCGTCAGATCATCCCCCTAATGAACGGCCCAGATTGACTAGAAATTACTATATTTTTACAAGGCAATTTTACATTTGTTTTTAGCTTCGGGAGCGCTGCCCCCGAGCCCCCACCGGGGGACCGCTGGCCCCTGGACCCCCCAGCTGGGGGGGATCGGCCCCCCCAGACCCCCGCGGGGGGGACAAGTCCCCCCTGCAACCCCCCGCGTGGAGGGGTGTACAAACTTCCTGGGGTATACATTCGGCTGAAACAAAGACCTCTGAACAATCATGCTCCACACACAACATGCACAAGGTGACAGACCGAATTAAAATGCTCCAAACCATCTCTAATCTCCTAGATCCTTTACACCTTCCTCTCAAAATCATAGCATGTGATTTCATTATGATAACAAATTTGTCTGAGAAGAAAGGAGGTGGACTCAGGGGCTTTCCTAAACACCATTAAAAATGCCAACCTCATCGACATTCCCACTAGCAATGGAAGTTTTACCTGGAATAACAAAAGAGGAGGAGATCATCAAATTACCTATTGTTTAGACCACTTCCTTTTATCTGAGGAAACTTATCTTACCTCCTGGGAAATGGAAGTGAGAATCCTACCGCAAGCAGGCTCACATCACTGACCCATCTCTCTCAAGATTCAAATTTCCAATGGTCTGAAAAATAAGCCTTCTAGATTTGAAACCTTTTGGTTGGATCACCCATACTTCATGGAAAAAGTGAAACAATGGTGGACTTACCCTCCCATCAGAACCGGAAACAAAATGTACACGTTCCAACAAAAGTTAAAACTTATCAAAGAGGAAATCAAAAAATGGAACAGAGAAACATTCGGCAACATCATCACGAGCAAAAAAAACTTGGAACATCAATTGGAACTTCTCTAACAAAATATAATTGAAGAAGGGCTAACTAAAAACAATAAGAAAGAGGAACAAATATTACAATAAAGCTAGGAGGAGAGAGCCATCTAGGAAGAAAACTTGTGGCAACAAAACTCCAAAATCAATTGGCTAAAATGTGGGGAAATGAATACTACATTTTTCCATAAAGAAATGATACAACATAGGAGAAACAACAGAACCTTGGCTTTAAATAACCAATATGGTCATCTCATTCACTCTCAAGAGGAGTTGGAATCAAAGCTCAATCACTATTTCAGCTGTCTTCTCAAAATCCAAGGAATGACTAGAATCAGGATATCAAAAAAATCACCAAGCATATCCCCAAAATCCTCACGGAGGAGCATAATAATATGCTCCTTAGGAAAGTCTCCCTCCAGGAAGTGGAAGATGTGGTCATGGGAATGCCCAATGGAAAA
Source organism: Pinus taeda (assembly GCA_000404065.3). Taxonomy (NCBI): domain Eukaryota; kingdom Viridiplantae; phylum Streptophyta; class Pinopsida; order Pinales; family Pinaceae; genus Pinus; species Pinus taeda. Next base: position 39,453 of record APFE030328322.1, on the reverse strand, counting down.
GCCCCAGGGCCGGATGGTTTCACTATTGATTTCCACAAAGCTTGATGGCCCATCCTGAGATTGGATGTGCATACCCTTGTGGAAGAATCTCCCATTCATAAGTCTGTTCTTAAATCCCTTAACTCCACTTTCCTAAATTTGATTCCCAAGGGAAATTCTGTTGATTCCCCAGACAAATTTAGGCCCATAGCCCTCTACAATGTCATCTATAAAATCATCTCCGAAGTCCTCACCAAATGAATAAAAGTCATCCTTCCTCTCCTATTCTCCCATTAACAGTCTAACTATGTGGAAGGAAGGAAAATCATGGATAGTATCATCCTTTCTCATGAGCTTATCCACTCTTTCAAAACCCAAAAAAAACCTAGTATGATGATTCAGAGAGATATGTTCAAAGCCTTTGATAAACTTAGCTAGGATTATATGAGACAGGACTTGGGAGCGTTTGGGTTCCACAAAGACATCATCAAGTGGATCATGTCTATGGTGTCAGGAGCATTTTTCTCCATCCTCGTGAATGGTTCCCCTTCACAACCATTTAATCCTTCTAGGGGTATCAGGCAAGGGGATCCTATATTTCCCTTCCTCTTTGTCATAATGGCTAAAGGGATAAGCCACTCAATCTCTGCTACCTTGCAAGCTAATAAAATCACTCGTTTCCAGCCCCATGCCTCTGCTCCCCTTCCATGCACCAACAATTTGTGGATGACACCCTTCTTATGGGGCTCCCAATTATCAAAGAAGCTTCCTCTTTCATGTCCATTCGGTCTGACTTCTCTGTCGCCTCTGGAACCTCTATCAACCCTGAGAAATCCAATTTGTTCTTCTTTAACACCCCATTACCCATCCGCAGGAACATCACCAGACTCGTTGTCATTCCTATCAGTTCCCTTCCCTCCACCTACCTTGGAGTTCCCCTTACAGACATGCCACTCTCCAGGGCCACTTGGGAGGATTTGATTAATAAATTAAAGAAAATAATTGCCAGTTGGACCTTCAGATCTCTCAACTTGGCAAGTCGTCTTATCTAGGTCAAATCTATTTTATAGGACATCCTGCTCTACTTGTAATCGGATTTGGCAGCCTCAAAAGTGATTTCAAACAAAATCAGAAACCTGTAGAGGAAATTCTTATGGAGAGGTGCAGAGGTAAAATGGAAATGGGTTTTGGTGGCATGGGAAAAAATTTGCAAGCCCAAAAAAGATGGTGGCCTTGGTCTTAGAGACATAGACCTCCTGGGAAAGGCCTTGGAAGCCAAGAATTTATAGAGATGGATTGCAAACCCCAACTCCCCTTGGGGAATCCTATGGAAATAAAAGTATAACCCCTCCCTCTCGCAAGAGAAAATTATCAGGCTAAATGGAAATATCAAAGGTTCAGTCATCTAGAACCAAGCGTGGGAGAATAGGGATATCATTCAAAATCATAGTTTCTGGGAAATAGGCAACGGAAGCAAGGCTCTTTTCTGGGAGGACGCTTGGAAACAAAGTTTGGAAATTGATCAAGATCATTATCACCAAATCAAGGCTGATATGAAAAATAGAGGGAAGATCAAAGTTAGCTATTATTGGAAAACTAGTGACGAAGAGGACAGATGGAGAATCTGGATGGATCAAGAGGATTAGACTCCCCATATGAATCCCCAAGCCCGTTCGAACCTCTCATCAAAACTTCAAAAAATACAAATCCTCCTTGAATCTGTCGAGGATCATATTAGAAGGGTGGAAAATCCAGCAGGACATTTTAATTTAAAAGAAGCCTACAGATACATTGTTAAGCTAGATCAATTTCAACCAGATCCGAAGTGGAACTCAATCTGGGACAGGAAGCACTAGCTAAAAATATCTATCTTTCTATGGTTATTCATGCATAGAAATATTTTAGCGTTGGACAACCTAAGAATAAAAGGTTTCATCGTTCCCTCGAGATGCATTCTCTACCAGCAAGAAGAAGAAACCCCTAATCACCTGTTGAATGTATGCCCATACACGTCCAAATTATGGGATTGGATTTTACTGATTTTCAATAGCTTAGATCGGGATCCCTCATCCATTCAAAGCACCATCGTAAACTAGAGATCTGTCTTATCCTCACATCCTCTGGTTAATTGCGCATGGAATTTAATTCTTGGTCTGGTTTGCTGGGCACTGTCGAAGGAGTGAAATGCAATAATTTTTCGTGGCATCTCCACCTATGATGAAATTATAATCTCGAAGATCAAAAGTGAAATCTGGGAAACTGTGACCTATCTCCCTACTCATACTACCAAAACACCTCCCACTATCTACGAAGAGAATTATCTCAATGTTGGATCTCCTTAAGATCAAGGTACATGAAGTCACCCCCCTCTCCAGGCATGAAAATAAAAGAAAAAACATATGGAGGCCGCTAGAGCAAGGGACTTTCAAGGTCAACAACGACGATGCTGCTAAAGGTATTCTGGGCCAAGCCAATTTTGGAGGAGTCTTCAAAAACACAAAAGGAGAAATAATTTGGATATATGAGGGAAATATATGTTCAGCCACAAACAATGCTGCAAAACTTCATGCCCTGGAAAATGACATCACCATAGCACACAACCTAAATCTCATTCTGCTAATTGTAGAAGTATATTCCACGCTGGCCACTCAGATTGGCAAAAAACTTCAGTAGGGCATCGAGGTGGACAAAATTTCAGAAAATTGGCACCTAAACAAAATAATACAATGGATCAAGCAGAGGATTGACATCATGGCAGGCCTCCACTTTCAAGCAATCAGAATGAAGGGCAATAAACTTGCAGAAAAATTGGTGAATGAGGGTACTACTGGGATTCTATGCCTGAATTCCCAAGCTTGGAAGGACTTGGAGGACAGTGAACTCCGTCAATACTGTGAATCAATCAATGTCAAAGATAACCACTCCACCAAACAATAATTGTTTGCATACCCTTCATTAATTCAAGGTAGATTCTCAGTTCTGTAGGAAGGACAGAAGTGTGATGCACACACCCAGACTCATCCTTGGCTTGCCTAATTATAGAGCCCTCATTATCACCTCTCCTCTCCCATGTGTGGTCGCCACCTCCCTGTCACATCCTCTCTGCTTGGTTATTTTTTCGATGCCCCTTCGCACCCCTATTCCCTGCTCCTGACCTCCCTCCATCCCCCGACCTCTATATATTTCCCCCTCCCCCTTATTCCCCTCATTCTCCTCTCTTCCCTCATCCCTCTCTGTTGGTCCTTCGCTCTTTGGTTCCTCTCGCTCCCAAGCCTTTCTGCTCCTCTCATGGTCTCGAATAAATGCTCCACCCCTGGTTCTAGTCGTAGAGGTGTGTGCAGTCATGCAGCCTCCCGTTGAATGTCTCTAGGTATGCCCCCCACCACTTGTGCGGAGACCTTCGCAAGACGCGCATCTCTGTGCTACGTGGTAGACGTTAATCCTGAAACTCAATAACGCATTACCAAATTAGAAGCCCAAGAAAATGATCTTCGAATAGAGATCACGACTAAGGAAGTCGACGCTGACTTTGCCTGGATTCCAGATCCAGCCCTTACCCGACCACACGAAAACCTCTACGCACAAACTATCGAAACATGGTGGAAAATGAAAACCATCATGGGGTTTGTGATGCAAGAGCAGGAGGATTGCACCAAGGCACTCGAAACAAAGATTGATAGTCTGACTGAGAAGTTTGTGATTTATGTCAAAGCCATCCACCACTGTCGATTCATAACTCGGGATGCACCGCAATACACTGTTATCAGGAAGAAGTCGATGACGAAGGTCCAATAAGTTGCTGAAGGATCCCTAAACATCAAGAAAGAGGTCGTTGGGGCCTCTAGCAGTCGTCCAACCACCATCGCGCAGCAAGAGGGGAGATCTCAGGAAACTCCCATCCATCTGGATGAAGATCTGGTAACCACCAACCAGAATTAACTTCGACAACCTCCTTTTTGTCTCTCTTCCTCTGCAAAGGATTGTCTGTTGCAAAGGAAATAGACTCTCACCTTATCTGCCTCACTATGGCTTTCTTCTTCTCTCTCTATTTCTATTCTCTTAGTTTTGAGAATGTTGTAAAGAGGGTTCTACTATGTTTCCACCTATGGACTCAGAACCCATTTTTGCCAAGGATACATTATAAAAAAGACAAATCCATGGCCATTTCAGAGATTTCTGTTGGGTCTTGTGTCAAGCTCTCTCTCCCACAAAACCAAAAAAATGTAATTTGTCAGTTCCTACAGTAATATATTTTATCTTATTCACAAAAAATTGTGAAGAAGTAAAAATATTCAAATAAATACAAGAAACAAGAATTTATTTGATGTGAAAGTATATAATTGACATAAAAGAAACAACTTTGTTTTATAGAAGTTACCTATATTCATAATAGAAATCCTAAAGATAGAAAATGCAAATAAAGGAGGTTCCCATGTCCTTTTCTTGAGTGGGACCTACTCAAGAGAATTCTTAGAACCCTTAGAAACTCTTAGAGAGGCAAAACATTAGTAATATTTGATTTCTCTTTACCCAAAAAAAAATCATTTCATAAGGAAGACATGACTTTCCATGTTTTCCTAGTACAATTTGAACCAATTCTATAAATAACAATTAGAAAGGGAAATGATAACTTGACTACCTTAACTCTATTATGCATGTATCTATCTATACTTGATGTGATCCAAGGATTCCTAACTAGGCCACTCAATCAAATCCTTGATTGATCAGAGTTGTTCCACATTGCCTCTTTTTCAACATGGGTAATTAAAAAAGACTACTCTCCCTCTTTTAGTAATTCAAATTCCAAGATATTGAGTAACTATTTTAGGAATTCATTGTTACCTTTAAGTGTTGGCAAATTCATGAGGGAAAAAATCCAATGTATTTCTCACAAACTCAAATGATTAGTGAAGAGGTTCCATCATTTAGGGTTGAACTTCCTTTGAAATTCCTTCATTAATGTTGTACGAATTCTATAGTTGGAAAATCACATAAGCCCAATTAATCAAAATCACATAATTAAACTTGAAAACACTTAACACTGGGCATTTATTACATTTATTTGAGATTTAGGTAAATCATATTCATTTAGACAAGCACAAGTCAAAAACATGTAACTTGGTCATTCAAGGTAATAGTGTTTTAGGAATTTCTTGAGTTTGTGAGGAAAAATAGATCAAAATTAATGCAATGGGATGGGAAATAAAGTGACAATTTGAGGACCCATGTGAGTAGGAGATCTTGCACTACGATTCTTCTTGTTATTAAGTGATCTAGGAAGATCTAAAAAGGTCTAAAAAATAAAGTTCTCAAAACTTGATGGAAACGACACCATGTCAAAGAGCTCGACGTGACGATTCCAATACAATTTGAATTTTGAATCATGTCAAACTGAGCCCATATAAAAAAGTTATGGTGTTATGAAGTTCATGCCAAACAACAATAATTGGACAGGATGGCACATGACACATCTGTATAGCACCACATGACAATAACATACATTTGATATGGCACATCGTGGAATTCAAATGTGGCATTGAGTTAGTAGTGATGTGGCAAACAGAGGTTGACATGGCAGAGATGTTGATTGGGAACTGATTTTGTGGTTGACCATATACCAGGCGAGCCAATCCTATGGTGACATATGGACCAATCATGTGATGCCACGTTGCACCACGGAGCAACCATAAGGGTCAAAAGACTTGATCTGTTTGATGATAGGAGCGTCAAGGTTTGAACCCCCAACCTCAGCAAAAGCAACCCAATGGGCTAATATTTAGGCCACACATTTGGTTTGTTAAAATATATGGTGGATTTTATATATAAGGTTTATTATAACCACAGGTGAAAAGGGGTGAAGGCCGCAAGTTTGACCCCGTGGTCTCCTCGAAACTGACAACCATACAAGAAATTTTTTAATTGGGCCATAACTAATGAATTATGTGGAAGGGCCAACAACATATTACAATAATCAACTAATGCCCCATAGTTAAAGTGTTGATTGGAGCACATGACCAAGTGTTCCAACATGAAACAAGTACGCACATGGACCGAATGTTATATTAATATATGATTCAGTTGTAACAAGCTGTAAGATATGATTGGTGGGGGTATTCAATAGTTATAACAAAGGGTTATATTTATATATAATCACCGCGCCTATCGAGCTATGGTTATAACCAAAGTACTATTTTTATATAAGGTTTTAATGAATGGGTTTCAACTTCTGCGGGCTCAACCTCGGGGCTGTGGATCACCAAGATTTATATATGGATTTTTTTTTTCCATTGCACCATAAGCTTTGGGTTATGAAATTTTGTGGATCCGAAACCTTTTAATATTTACCATGTGTATTTTGTAAACAGGTAGAGTTGAGGAGCTTAAACTTGCAGCAATCGGAAGGATGAATTTAGCGGTATTTCAAGACCACTTGCTAGTAGCAGAGGGCTTGTTTGTAGTAGGATTTTGGAGGCATTTTTCTTATTTGTAATTGCAATTTTGGGAGGATAATAAAGAGGCTAGTTCCTTGGAGGCAGTACTTGGAGACATAGTCCACACTGGACGAACTTCCTTATCAATTGATTTTTTCCTATTTTCTTCTTGTCTTGGTATTATATTTTATTTAAGTTGTAGCTTTTTTAAGTCCTTTATGCTTGATTTCAATTTTATTAAATGCGCACTTTAAGCCAATTTAGTTTAATCATACACACTTGAAGAATTTTGTGAACCAAGTCACTTTAAAATATCCATATCAAGTCATGTGTTCTCTTGTGAGTGAGGATGTTGATTGTTATAGAGTTGTAGGTTGTGTGTTGCTAAAAGTAGGGGCTACATAAGTCCATGATAGATGGGATTTAAGCCTGAAATTGCCATAAATGGTATTCTTGGGGAGCTCACGGATTGGATATCTACTTGTGAGGAGCTATAGAAACTTGTAGAGGATGGAGAGGATCATTGTTTTTTTGTTTTTTGAAGCTTCAAGGGCACTTATCCTTATTTCATAAAGGTTGTGAAACCTATAGAGTGAGTGGAACCTTTTTTTTTAGAGATTGTAGAATCCCATAGCATATTTCTCTAATATTAAATGATACAAGAAATAAAAATGCAAATATCACAACTCAATAATATGTTGAGATAAACAAACTTTCCTTTCATTCATCCTTTTTATTGATAACACACAATAAAACAATACATGTTTGAAATCAAAATTGATATTACTTGAAAACAAATAAAATATAATAAACTTTAATAGTCTAGGATAACAAAAAAACAATAACTCCAATGGTGATAAAAGGATACATGGAGTCTAGAAATCATAAAACAAGTGCAAATTAGTGGAGCTTTTGTTTGTGAGATAAGAATAAATTCCTCTTTAATACTCTTTTCAATCCTATTATCTTATACATATGTGAAGTTTCTGGATATTTAAATAATATTAGAGAAAGATAGAGTAGATCTAAAAGAATTTTGTAACTTATAATCTCAAAATTAAAGTCAATACAACCTATTTTATTCTCCTAATTGAAGAAAACCTTACTCTCATTAAGTGCATGGGCATGATTAGATACATCATGTACAAGAATAAGATAGAAAGCATGGATGACGAGAGGTTCCTCAAAATCGCTTTAAATTCCAAGCAAACCAACAACTCAAGCAAAGAAGATGTCATTCTACAAAATACCGATAATAATAAAAATTTGTGAATTCAGACTTCTGTGATCCATATCTTGAATATGAGAAGACTTTCGGTAAAAATCAAATTGGACAAATTATGTTGACGTGTTTCGAACCATCTAGTGTGGTTCACCGTCAGGACAAGATGGAGAGTCAGATCTAGGAATAATATTAAATAGAGATCGTGTCATTAAGAGATAATTAATTCTAATTGTTAGAATGAAACGGTTAATTTTGAATAAAAATAAAATATTTATTAAAAAGGGGAAAGATTAGAATAATCAATTAGAAAGAATGTTAAAGATCCCAAAAATAAATTAAATTAGGTCAAAATTAACAATAATGTATTAAAGGAATAAATGAAGGTCAACTAAAAAACATAAATAAATAAATTTCAAGGTTAATTCGAAGTTACCAACTAATTCATATTAAATAAAGGAATTCAAATAAATTTTTAATTGTGAAAAAGAAAATTTTTAATTTTGACAAAGAAATTTTTTAATTGAGCCTCTAAACACCATTAGTAACTCTTTAATATCAATAAAAGACCCTCTGGACCCTAATAATATGAAAGGCATTTATGTTATCTCATGTTCATGTGAGACCCCTTCATTGGTGAAACTGGTTGCTCAATAAATCAAAGGATTCACAAGCATGCTACTGATATCAGGCATGGTAGGACCTACTCCTCAACACTAGCAGAACATGCAGAAAAGAAAAAACACAACATATCCATTGAAGAGGCTCAGATCATTGCTAGGATTAATCTTTTCCATCACCGTAAGTTTATGTTGGGCACGGGATCTCCCAAGCGTAGTTTTGGGGCTAAAAGCCCATATTTTGGTCCAATTTTATAATCCAAATGTAAAGACTCTGCATTTTGTGGTCGCGGAGCACGTATTTGTTAAAGAGTCATAGGGTTTTCCACCCTTATTTTGGAAATGTAATGTCGGCTATAGAAGATCTACCCATGGTCCGCAGGCCATGAGATTGTATAAATAGAGCTAAGCTCTAAATAGTTAGAGGGATGGAATCAAGCAATAATGATCAAACATGTATGAGAGATAGCTATAAAGTAGGAGTCTAAGTTTTGGGTTGTAGCATAGGTAGAGGCTTTGCAGCTGAGTGCGCAGAGGCCTAGAAGTCCACAACTGAGTGTGCAGACTCCTATAGCTGAGTGCGTAGGGCGGGTCGAGTCTGTGATTGTCCAAAAGTATCAATAAAGAGAATTATTGTACAATTTCTGCATTTTATTTCCTGTTTATGCATCTGGTTATGTTTGGGTATGAATTTCACTTAGAATGCTTATATGATGCACGAATATATGTAATTGTGTTGGTTAAGTGAACACAAGTAAGAACATCTGTTTACGCAAAGATAACTAAGATTTGTAATAAGACAAGTAAGATACTTAGCGTAGTTTGGGAAATATCACAGTTCATTGCCCTAGTAGCACGAAAGTATATCAGCCCCAGGTTAGGGCTACGCGAAAGCTGATTGTATCATTTTGCGAAGGTACTGAAGGGTGGAGCAGAGGGTTATGCAACTTGCGCGCAGGCAAGTATAGCCAAGATAAACCGACATCACAACCATCTCAAAGGTGTGGAAACTTGGTTCCATCATCCCCCCATACTACTTCAGGTGAGACTTTAGTCCGCGCTCCGCGGGCTGATGCTGAAAGGGCTAGTAGTGTAGGGATTTGTTTGGATAATTGACGCTGAACCTGGGTCAGGCCCCCACAAGCCAACAATTTAGGGAAGCTTTACAGATTGAAATGAGGCCAAGTAATTTGAATAGAAATGATCGATGTAAAATTAATAGTTGTTGGATCCCTACTCTTTCATCTTAAGCTCTATTTCTATGGTAGTTTTGTCTTTTATCCTTCCCACCCCGCCCCCCCCCCGCCCCTTCCTTTGTTACCTGTTATTGTTTGCCTTTTTTTCTACATTGTGATTTCTAGTTGTTAGTTTTTAAATTTTATATTTCATTTTTAATATAATGTAATTATACGCTTTTATTAACTATTTTTATTTATTTATTTATTCATTTATTTTTCTTTCATTTGTTTATTTATTTACTTACTTATTTATTTATTTTTAATCATAAAAAAATTGGTCAAAATTTTATTTTCCTTAAATAATTATTTGGTCACAAAAATTTTTTCCCTAAATAAATAAACACATTTTTAATATTTTAGTTATTGATTTAGTCTCCATCCATTTTTAAATATTTTTAACTTTTTCCTTTCAAATTTTATTTTCTTTGTCACAATTAAAAATTTAATTGAATTCCTTTATTTAATATGAACTAGTTGGTAACTTTGAATTAACCTTGACCTTGATTTATTTTATGTTTTTTAGTTGACCTTCACTTATTCCTTTAATATATTATTCTTAAATTTGACCTAATTTACTTCATTTTTTGGATCTTCAATCCTCTTTCTAATTGATTATTCAAATCATTCCTCTTTGTAATAAATTTATTTTTATTCAAAACTAATCGTTTCATTCTAATTGTTAGAATTAATTATCTCTTAATCACATTATCTCTATTTAATATGATGCCTATATTTGACTCTCCATCTTGTCCTGGCGATGAACCACACTAGATGGTTCAAAACGCGTTGAAAAAAATTTTCCACTGTGATTTTTACAGAGAAGATTTCTCATATTCAATATTAAAAATATTATTACCTCTAAATATAAATAGAATTTATGGTACAATAAAGAACTAGAAGATAAAAGGAAGCTAAGATACTACAAGGAAGTGGTCAACCCTAATATAGAAGATCAAAAGCGTCTCTCTATTTTGACTAGTGCAAAGGAGAAAATCAACATTCGTAAAACTTGACCCAATTTCCATGAGTTGCATAGTGAAACTAGTGTTGGACAATTCCTAAATCACCATGGGATGTGAGAACACTACTCTTAATGTTTCTTTAGCAAAGACATAAAAACTATAAAGAAATCTAAGTAATCTCTCACATTTCTTAAGGTTCGAAAGACCAATTATATTCTTACATTTCTTAAGGTTCAATAGACCAATTATATTCTCAAGGGTGTTAATCTAGCTTGTCATTGATGTCAATATAGCAATATTTGTGATGGAAAATTCTTTGATACATGATGTTCCTATTGATGCCCATTGATCATAATGCTCATAGTGATGAATGTTTGTTATATGATGATATGATGAGATGGAATATCCAAGTGGATTAAATACATATATACAAAAAAAATAAAAGCAGTAGAGCCATCAGAGCAGTTTATCGGAAGCCATAAAAGAAGAGCTATCAGAAGAGAAGCCATTACGGAGGAGTTAACAATGAACACCACAAAACACATTGACGGCGTATATTGGCGCTTTATTGGCAACTTTATTATATGCCACCACACAAAACCTGCAATTACGATTTGAGCTGCGGACCCGACCATTCCAATAATATCGCATACGTTGCATCGGAAGTTTCATATCGTAAGTCTTAAAGGGTTGTCACCACGTAAAACCATGATTGCGATATTACTGCGAACTCGAAACATCTTATGATAACAACCCCATACAATATCGTATCCACTGCATCGCCAGTCTTGAAGCCTTGTTACATTCAAATTATCTGATTGCGATATGTGTTGCAGACCCGACGGTTCCATTGTAATACACCTTAATACAATATCGCATCCGTCGCAAATCGAAAACCATAAAATTTTATTATGTATCACCACCCCAAATCCGTCGATTGTGATATGTGTATTGTGGACCCACCAGACCATTACAATACACCATTATGTTATATCGTGTTTGCCTCATCAGGAGCCATATCACAAATCTTAGGAGTTGACACGGCCAAACCGTTGATTGCGATAGTATTGCGGACCGCCGATTGCAATAAGGGTGTGGACCCCAAACCACTCATTGTGATGGACCCGACGAATCACCGATTGTGATGAAGCTGTGGACCCGAGAGATTTATTAACTGTTGTTTATGTCGCATCCATTTCATTTGCAGTATGAATATCGACCATATTACATCAGTGATGTTAAGAGTTTTGTGCGGGATTTTGAATAATTACGATTGCAATTAATAACGTGGCATGTGGGACCTCCATATGGGCTTCATGAATATTAAAAAGGGCCTCTCCGATATATTGCGTAGTAAGATACCTCCAAAAATTTGTGATTGTGATTAGTGGTGACGTGGCATATGAGGACCACCAGAATTCTATTCTAATATGGGTATAACTTCTCCTATAATTCGATTTCTGTAAAAAGGATAAGTTATAATTGATTTAATATTAACGAAAGGTCCTCCGATATATTTTAATATACCACCTCATGCACAAGTCAGCCCCTCCACCAATGAACGGGTCATTTCGTTTATTGGAAAAACTCATATATATATACAAGTTGAAATGCTTCACTTGATGTATGCATTCGAACATCGATTATAGAGAGAAGTAACAATTCAAAACTCGTGAACTTGAAGGAACAAAGGAAGTCGAAGATCAAGCAAGAAGGAAGAAAGTCGAAGTTCCAGCAGCAAAGAAGGAGAAGGACGAGAAATTCTGTTGATTGGGTTAATCTTTGAAAGGCCTGGTCCTGTGATGAATTAATCAAGTACATAAGAGTGCTATGAAGGGAAAATAAAGTTTCATCTACCATCGTTTGAAGGGAGCAGTAGACAACACCAACATTGAAGTGTTTGTGAGTTTGTTTCTTAGAAGTAAGATATTGCGATAGTAAGAACAGTGAGAAGCAGTCACTCTTGAAACAATTACCACAAAAGTAAAGAACAGAGGGTTGAAAATAGAGAATTATCTTTGTCCAGAAATTGAGGGCTTAGCGCAACCTATCAAAGATATCTTGTTGAAAAGCATCGACATATCTTGGATACATTGTTGGAAATCATGATGGCTATCTAAAATCATTATGAGGTAACTTCTGCAGACTTTGTTTGGGCAATATGAAGAGTTGTGAAGACTCCTTCATATGAAGACAGGTTGTCATGAATATAATAGTGATGTTGTAGGTTGACATAATTTAGTGAAGAAGCTTTTGGGAGCAGATAATTACTATCAAACATAACCAGAGAAAATATAGAAGTGGGTTGGAGTCTAGAGGGTTGTTGCCCTGAAGGTTGGAGCCTCGAACAAGATAAGGTTGGTGCCTTGAAAAGATAGGGTCAGATCCCTTGGGGTTGGTGCCTCAAAATTGAAAGGATTGGTGTCCTTGGATTTGGTGCTCCTAAATCCAAGGTCAGTGCCTTGACAAGATAGGGTTGGTGCCCTAGAGGTTAGAGCCTCACAAAATACCAAGTTGGTGCTTGGAAACGGGTTTGAGCCCTATATACTGTACCTGATTTATTGTAAAGATTATATTAATAAAATAATTTATTCCTATTGTTCTTTTTGTATTCTAAATATAATTGATTTAACTGGTAAAAATAACAATTGAAAATAAATATTGATTCACCCCCCCTCTCAGTATTTCCAACGATTGGTTTCAGAGCCAGTACCTTCACTCAAACCCTAATAGCTTGAAGGTTGATCAATTAGAACAAAAATGGTAAAGCCAAGTAAGAAAGTCTCAAATCCTCCTAGATATGTGTCTCCCTCAACCATCGAAGTTGAAATCAAACAATTTGTAAAGGCTTCATATGTTTCAATGGAAACTTTGATATATGGGAAGCAAGAAAGAGGAATTTCTTAAAGACTCAAGGCATTGAAACCTGGAAATCAGTGATTGTTGGTAGCATGATGGATGGATAATCCAAGGAGTATAATGCAAAATAAATGAAGGCAATCTTGAACGGGCTACCAGATTCTATAAAGAACAGTTTAGGAAAATGTTCGTCAGCAAAGGGTATATGGGACAAACTTCATGTCCTTCACTCAAAAGGAGCATTGACCATGACCACTAGTGAAGAAGATGATGGAAACCAAGAAGGAAATCTAGAACCCATCATAGAAGATGAAAATGAGAATGATGACATCAAGGCTAAATAAGACCTAGAAGATGAAGAGAATGAAATATTTTTTGAAGAATATCTCCTCACTAAACTTATGACTGCCATGGAAGAGATTATCAGTTTAAAAAGGGAAAACAAAGAACTTAAGAAGAAATCACTAGCTGGTGACCTAGACCAAACAAGGAAGAAAGTTGACCTTGTCAAGCTTCAAGTACAAGAAAGGGATGAAGAGCTTGCCAAGCTTAAGAAGGAATTTCATCAAAGCAAAAGAAAACATCATGAAGAAGTCATATCCACGCCAAATCAATTGGATAAAGAAAAGAAATGAGAAAATAACTTGTCAAGCCACCTTGAACAAAGGCACAAGAGCTTGAACAAACTTGAAGCAGGGATTGGTCAATACAAGGAAGAGGTCTCCTCCCTTAGATCACAACTAGAATATGCAAGGAAACAAGCACAAGGAATTGAGAAGACAATGGAAGCATTGGTAATCATAGAAGGACAAGTTGATGAAGCAGAAAAGGAGAAAAACACGATGATATGCTAACTAAAAGCAAAGGATGAAGAAATATTCAAACTAAAATCCAACCTCAACCTTCTCAAGGCTGAAACATGTAAATCTACAAGGATCATGGAAGAAATGGAGAACTGTCTAGCTAAGGAAAATGAAGAAATCTTCATAATGAAATCAGATATCATCTCCCTTAAAATAGAAGCAAATGAAGCAATACGTATCAAGGAAGAATTTGAGAAACAACTTGCTAAGAATAATAACGATTGCGAAAGATTGAAAGAAGAGATTAGCTCCCTCAGGAAAAAGGTTGAAGGGATGGACAAATTTTTGAAGAGCTCTCAAGCCTTGGATGACATGCTTAGCCATCAAAGATCCCCATTTGATAAATCAGGTCTTGGCTATGAAGGAGAATCCTCAAGGAAGAATGATAATGCTTCAAACAACAAGGATGTGAGGAATCCAAAAAGAAATGTTAACACTCCCAGTCCTAACAAAGGCAAGGATAAGAGTCAAGGAAACAATGAAGGAAATACTATTCCAAGAAGAAATGCAGATTATGTCAAGGATGCAAGAAGCAATGGTTATAGTCAAAGGATCTCAAGGAAGAAAGACTTCAAAAGTACATCAAGGAAACCTTCTTCTCCCAGGTACCAAAGTATATTTCTTGGTTATTTTTATTCTTGTACAAACTTTGGACATATGGAAAAATATTGTAGGGCATGCCATAAAGATAGACATTATGGTCCCCGACAATCTCCGAGAAGCAATTCTGTAGAAAGAAATCATGAATTCTTATTCATGAACAACATATAATGCTTCAAGTGTCATAACATTGGTCATATGGCACGTGACTGTAACTTAAATTGGGATCCTACACAAGCTAGAACCATGCCAGAGAAGATAATTACACAAGTATGGAGAAGAAAGCAAATACAATCCGAAAATCTTCTGAACTCTCCAACCAACAACACATGTTGTTGACTTTATGAAGATATCCTTGATATTCCGAGTGTTTGATGATGGGATTGTTCCAAAAAGTGACCATGCATACAGTTAGGGGGAACTTGTGATTCTTTATCATTATTGTAGAAGCTAGTCGTAAAAGGGTCCTTATGAAATCCTTGATGAGCTATATTAACAATCATTCTTTGATAGACCATGTCTCAATAACACTCCTTTGAAAGAACATGATCTCCTATCTATCCAATGGATTTTTGTTAAAGATATTTTCCACTTGATCTATAAACAGAAATTGGAGTAGTAGAAGACCATCTAATGCTAATAAGTGAATAACTATGTTTTTGTTATTACAAAAGTTGAATATTTCAACTCAGGGATTTGATGTGAGAACGGGTAAATTATGGACATAAATAGAGGCAACATTCAAACAAGCAGATAACTCTGGGAATGAAGCTTGAAGCAAGAGCAGTTGGAAGCATCTAACAAAACTGAAGCATTGAAAAAAGCTACCAACCAGTAAAAAGAATTCAAAAGACAGTCACAAATTGGATGTCAAATATGCTAGTAAAAATAACTCATAGAAACTTTTACTAGAACACAAGGAAAAATGGCTCATCAAAAGTACTATAGAAAGAAGAATGTTGCATAGTCGAATATAAGCTCAGTTTAATGCTGGTCACTTTGGAAAATAGCAACAGTGAGGCACAATCTCTCACCATCTCATCCGAATGTAATAATGTTAAAATATTGAATCACAGTGACTTAAGGAGAAGCATATAAATACAAAGGAACTCAGATTTGAAGAAAGATAGCGAGAAAGACAATTTCAATGGTTTTCTCTCTTGTTTTGGACTATGAAGACCTCTTAAATCTAACTATGGACACAACAAAATATGGACATCAATCCTTCTATCTTGAGCAATAAGAAGAGCACCATGACAGGGGGAGCAATTTGACAAGAGGAGTAGTTCGATAGGGGGAGTCCTTGTGCACACCTTTGCCATTGATGTCAAAGGGGGAGAGAAGAAGAATATTTCCATCAATGGCAAAGGGGGAGATTGTTAATCTAGGTTGTCAGTGATGTCAATATAGAAGTGTTTGTGATGGAAAATTCTTTGATACATGATGTTTCCTATTGATGCCCATTGATCATAATGCTCATAGTGATGAATGTTTGATATATGATGATATGATGAGATGGAAGATCCAAGTGGATTAAATACATATATACAAACAGAATAAAAGCAGTAGAGCCATCGGAGAAGTTTATCGGAATCTATCAAAGAAGAGCTATCGAAAGAGAAGCCATAATAGAGGAGTTAACAGTAAAGACCACAAAACACATCGGCGGCCTATATCGGTGGTTTATCAGTCACTTTATCATATGCCACCACACAAAACCTATGATTTCGATTTGAGTTGCGGACACGACCGTTCCAATAGAACAATCTTTAAAGGAATATCGCATCTGTCACATCAGAAGTTTCATATCGCAAGTCTTAAAGGATTGTCACTGTGTAAAACCCTGATTGTGATATTACTGCGAACCCAAAACAGGTTATGGTAACAACCCTATATAATATCACATCCACCGCGTCGTAAGTCTTGAAGCCTTGTTACATTCAAATCCTTTGATTTTGATATGTATTGTGGACCCGATGGTTCCATTGCAATACATCTTAATACAATATCGCCTCTGTCGCAAATCGCAAACCATAAGAGTTTATTATGTATCACCACTCCAAATTCATCGATTGCGATATGTGTATTGCAGACCCGCCGACCATTACAATACATTGTTATGTTATATCATGTCTGCCTCGTTGGGAGTCATATCACAAATCTTAAGAGATGACATGACCAAATCGCGGATTGCGATAGTATTGCGAACCACCGATTGCGATAAGGGCATGTACCTCGAACCACCGATTGTGATAGCCTCGACGGATCACCAATTGCGATGAAGCTGTGGACCCGACAAATTTATTAATTGTTTTTTAATACTATATCGTGTCTGTTTCATCGGCAATATGAATATCGGCCATGTTACATTAGTGATGTTAAGAGTTGTGATTGCGGGATTTCAGATAATTGCAATTGCGATTTATAATGTGGCATGTGGGACCTCCATATGGGCCTTGTGAATATTAAAAAGGGCCTCTTCTATATATTGCGTAATAAGAGACCTCTGAAAAGCTATGATTGTGATTAGTAGTCAAGTGGCATATGGGGACCGTTAGACTTCTATTATAATATGGGTATAGCCTCTCCTATAATGTGATTTCTATAAAAAGGCTAAGTTATAATTGATTGATTATTAACAAAAGGCCCTCCGATATAATTTAATATACCACCTCATGCACAAGTTGTCCCCTCCACTAATGAATGGGTCGTTTCGTTTATTGGCAAAGCTCATATATATATACAAGTTGAAATGCTTCACTTGATGTATGCATTCGGGCATCGATTACAGAGATAATAAGTAACAGTTCACAACTTGTGAACTTGAAGAAACAGAGAAAGCCGAAGATCAAGCAAGAAGGAAGAAAGTTGAAGTTCCAACAGGAAAGAAGGTGAAGGACGAGTAATTTTGTTGATTGGGCTAATCTTTGAAAGGCTCAGACTTTTAATGAATTAATCAAGTACAAAACAGTTATGTGAAGGGAAAATAAAGTTCCATCTATCATTGTTTGAAGGAGCAACAGACAACACTAATATTGAAGCGTTTTTGAGTTTGTTTCTTGGAAGTAAGATATCGCGAGTAAGAACAGTGAGAAGAAATCACTCCTGAAACAGTTACCACAACAATAAAGAATAGAGGTCTAAAAACAGATAATTATATTTGTGAAAACATTAAGGGCTTAGCGCAACCTATCAAAGATATCCTGTTGAAAAGCATCAACAAATCTTGGAGACATTGTTGGAAATCATGATGGCTATTTAAAATCATCATGAGGTAACTTCTATAGACTCTGTTTGGGAAATATGAAGAGTTGCGAGGACTCCTTCATATGAAGACAGGTTGTCATGAATATAGCAGTGATGTTGTAGGTTGACAAAATTTAGTGAAGAAGATTTGGGAGCAGAGAATTACTATCAAACATATCTAGACAAAATATAGCAATGGGTTGGAGCCCAGAGGGTTGGAGCCTTGAACAAGACAATGTTGGTGCCTTGACAAGATAGGGTCGGAGCCCTTGGGGTTGGTGCCTCAGAATTGAAAGGATTGGTGTCCTAGGAGTTGGTGCTCCTAAATCCAAGGGTGGTGCCTTGACAAGATTGGGTTGGTGCCTCACAAAAGACCAAGTTGATGCTTGGAAATGGGTTGGAGCCCTATATATATTGTACCTGATTTATTGTAGATATTATATTAATAAAGGCATTTATTTGTATTGTTCATTTTGTATTCTAAATATAATTGATTTAACTAGTAAAAATAACAATTGAAAAGAAAATTAATTCACCCACCCCCCCCCCCCCCCACCCCCCCCCCCCCCCCCCCCCCCAAGTATTTCCAACAAGGGATGTTAATTATTATCATATCATCAATAAAAAGTAAGATTGATCACCATATTCATGTTTATTGGGTCTCTTTTACAAAAGGAAAAAAACCATAAGCTAATTAGTAATGTACCCATAAATGTGGAATGTCTGACCTCTTATGTAAATATGGTGTGATATATTTTATAAAAAGGCCCACCAATAGCCTTAAGGGCAAGCTCAAGAAGTCATGAGCTAGACATGCGATCGCCCCCCTGGAGTTGGGTAGGTCATGAGTTTGGCTCTCTTGATCCCCTTAGGGTCAGGGTCTATAAGCAAGAATGCATGTTTACCTTGTTTACCATTCATGGATCGTGGGGAAGTGCTAGAAGGGTTTTCTACCAGATGTTTTCCTTGGAATAAAAAATACCAATGTCCAACGCTGAAATGTTATATTCAATTTGAATATTTTTACCTATTTTAACCATATTTTATTTATAGATGTAGAAAGAAAAATATCATTATTAACTTTCAATAACTTATCATCCTATCAATTTATGAATTAGAAAACAAATTACCCATCATTTCTCCTTATAAAAGTACACATGAACAAATTCATATATATATAAGTTTGTTCATATATATATA
>APFE030328322.1:0-19967 GCA_000404065.3 Pinus taeda | reverse complement strand
ATTGATATAGTGTATTATTGAGTTAAATGTTATTTTTTGATTATAAATTACTCCAATTTAATAGTAATCTATATTTATGATTTTAAAAACTAAACAAACTAAATTAAATTGATAAGCTATTCATGTGTCTCAATATAAATTGAATAGTAGTCAAAATATAGAATATCAGATTTTTTTAATGAATAAAGATAAACATCAACTTTCAATATTATCTCAACCTAATAATTAAAAACATATGGTTTTTTTTTTACATATAAACCTAATTAAAAAAAATAAAATATATACACTTATGTAAATTAAATAATCAAATCAATGAAAAGAGAAATCCTTATATATCGACAGGAAACCTATTTATTTTAATTTGATTATAACGTTTACCTTAAATTAATTATTATAATTAAAAAAAAAATATTATATAATTTTACTTTATAAATATTCGCAAATAAATATCTATATGATATATATAGACAATCTAGATATGGACTTTCCCTCATTAGTATAATAAATATAAAAATTGTTTAAAATAATTTAATACTTACTTTAAAAATATTCCCCAAAAGAATAACATATTTTTGGGAAAGTTGAAAGTATAATATAAATATAATTTATTCTAGAAGTTGGAAGCACCGAGAAGACATTAACATTTAGTGGGGCACTACTTAGAACTTTAACCCGTATTAAAAAATAAAAATAAATATGAGGAAGCTCTACCTAACTAGTTTACCAATCACATGACAAAGAAATAGAATGTATCAGTATTGTTTGCTATACCTAACACCTAGTTTACCAACACGTGTATCATGATTTGAGATTAACATTATGTGTCCCCACTTAACGTGTATATCATCCTTTTTGCTTTAATTTCTTTGCCTCCTCCTTTACTGTCTCCTTTAGCTCTTCAACAATTATATAATGGGCATGCCCATTGAGATGCTTGAAATTTGCACATGTGTATAATTGGTGGAAATTTTTTAAATCCAAATTTCAATGTAAAAATATAAATTATTTTTATCAAAGTAGTCTTCACTGTGATGGTTTGGAACGTTTTCTAGTTTATTTTCTAATTTAATTTGTCTAAAACTTTTTGGTTTATTTTCTGATCTAATTTGTCTAGAATCTAGGAGGGATTCATTGAAATCACAAGTTTGACAAAGTGAACTCTTCACAATCAAAGTGCCCCAAGGGATTTTGAAGGTGTTGAATTGATTTGATTTAGAATATTAGATTGCAGTGCTAAGATCCTCAGATTATAAACAAAATGCTTTCATTGTGTTTAAGGATTTATGAATTTTTGCAAGTGAAATGATGAGTTTTTATGTTAATTTTATGAGCCATTTAACATAAATAAGAGACTGAACAACAACATAAACATGTACAAAACATCATCAAAAACACATTACAACAGGAACATGATAAAGGAGTTCACCCCTCTTGAGCTACGTCTCCTTGGTCCAGCTTCCAATGGCTTGAGCCTCTCTATTATGTTCAAAGGTGTAAAAAAATGTGCTTACAATGCTCAAATGCTTCTGTAACCTGCTCCAACGAATCTAGAATACTAAAAAAAGTACCCCAACCTTTTTCTGCTCCCCATATGGTTGAAAACTACCTTAGTTATGACTTCTGCCAGTCTTTCCACAATTTCCTCCTCCAAATCTGGCTAACTTCCAGTTAAATTCATTATCTGGAGTTAAATCTGGTAGTTCCATCGAAATTGGTGGTGTCGCCAACTTTCCCGCCTATTTTGTGGTTAAGGACGAGTGGTCACATACAAGGTGGTTAGGTCCAGCAGTTAAGGCGACGGTTCTGGTAACTCTATCACAAATCGCAATCGGCAGAGAACTAGTAGTCTTATGGTTTGTGAACACGGCATGTGGCAACATGCGATTGCGATATGGTGGACCCGATGGAACTATTAACCAGAACTCATAAACTTATCACATCCGGGATCCTTTCCCAAATCACAATCATACGATTGTTATTATCGCATCGCAACCCAGGTATGCTAGGGGCAGATTTTTGCAATGCCTTTCTTGTTGCGAAGTGCGATTGCAA
Organism: Pinus taeda; assembly: GCA_000404065.3. Lineage (NCBI taxonomy): Eukaryota > Viridiplantae > Streptophyta > Pinopsida > Pinales > Pinaceae > Pinus > Pinus taeda. Next base: position 17,915 of record APFE030328322.1, on the reverse strand, counting down.
TTTATCGCATCGCAACGCTGACCTTGCTTGGGACCGATTCTTTAACATGACCCACCTATGATATGCGGTTTGCGAAATGCGAGGGCCAATGGTAGTATGTGACTTGGCACTTCCCGATTCGATGAAGGGCCTTGCCACATCATCTTTTCCTGCCATCTGTCCAAGTCAAACCTCAGCTTTGACTTGCTCTAACTTCTTCATACGAGTTCGGATTCGAGTGTTGTTCACACCATTGGAATCATAATGACATGCTCTTCGATTTGAATCTAAGTCTATCAAGATTATGACACTTTGAGTTTTGAGCCTAATTTTGAGCCCCTGATCACTACGCCCCCTTGGAAGCCTTTTGAACCCCAAAAAGATCACTTTCAATTTTCTAGCAAGTGAGGGTACAGTTCCCTCACCTTTCCAACCTCTATCCATTTGGATTTTAAAGGATTTGTACCCTTGAGCCCCACTTGCAGATAATCAATACTTTCCCTTTTTGATGTCCTTGTTCTTCTGTCAAGTATAGTGTCTCGCTGAAGCTCATCAAGGAATTCTAGAGAAAGGTCTTCAATAGATGGAATTTGAATATTCTTTCCTTGATCTTCAATCAAAGGAGGCTCATACAACCTTAAATTCTTAAGATTAACAACAACATAACTTTCCATATATGAAGGCAAATCCAACCTGAAGGCAATGTTACTAATCTTTTCCAAAATTATGAATGGACAATATCTGATTCGTTTTAGCTTTTTACCTTCTCCTTAGAGCCTCGCTTTGTTGATGTGAAGCCAAAATTCATCACCAACTTGGAACTTGTGATCTTGACGATGCTTGTCATGCCTTGCTTTGTACTTGCCTCGACTTTTCTCAAGTTGTTCTTGAACCTTTGGTGTACTAATTGGATTTGTTCAATGAACTTTCTTGCTTTATCTATGTCACTATGACCTTCAATAGAAACATCTTTGCCAAAAAAAATCCAAAGCAGATTTAGGCAAGTATCCCAAGCATGCCTCAAATAATTAAGTTTGAGTGGAAGAGTGCTTGCCTCAGTTGTAAGCATGTTGAATATAGTGCAAATGTTCATCCCACAACTTAGGATGCTTGTTGCAATACCCACGAAGAAGATGTATCACTGTTTTGTTCACCACTTCTATTTGATCATTTGTTTGTGGATGAAAAGTTGTACTCTTTTTCAATTTGGTGTCCATGAATCCCCACAAGCTTGACCAAAAATTCCCAACAAAGCGATAATCCCGATCACTAACAATGGATGTGGGCAATCCAAAATGCACCCAAACATTCTGAAAGAATAACTGAGCAGTTTTTTTAGCTGTAACTTGCTTTTTACATGGCATAAAAAAAACACATTTTGTTGAACCTATCCACAACTACATACAAATAATCATGACATATTTTCGACAATGGAAGACCTCCTACAAAATCCATAGAAACACTCTCCCATGATCGCGACGGAACTAGATGTGGTGTGTACAATCCTAACTTCCTATCACTAGGCTTACTGATTGCACATAATGAACATCCTTTAATAAAACTAGACACTTTCAAGCATACGAGGCTAATAACAATACCTCTGTAGATGTGCCACCATCTTACTTACACCGAAATTACCAACAATAAGAGAAGTATGTGCCTCTCTTATGATGTTAACTCTTTCTCCCTGTGGAATACAAAGCTTGCCAAGATGGTACAACAAGTTATCATGCAAATGATAATCCAATTTCTCTACTTGGTTACCTTGACTCAAGATTGCATAAACATATTGAAAGTCATTATTTAATGCATATTGCTCAATATAACTTTTATGTAAAATAGAATTATGCTTGAGTAAAGTAGTTGCACTAACAGTAGGCTGAGAAAGCATATCAACAAATTTATTGTAGATACCTTTCTTATACTTGATTACCATGTGGAATTGTTGAAGAAAACCAATCCATCGGAAGTGCCATGATTGTTGCAACTTTTATTGAGATTGCAAGTATTGTAATGGTTGATTATCAGTGTGAATGATGGTTTCCTTACCCATCAAGTAGTGCTTCCATCTTTTCACACTTTGCGCCAACACATACAATTCCTTGTCATACGTAGGATAGTTAATCACTACACCATTAAAAGTTTCTGAATGAAAACAAGTAGGCTTACCATGTTGCATGAGGACTGCACCCATAGCATAATTACTAGCATCAATTTGAATCTCAAATGACTGTCTCAAGTCTGGAAGTGCGAGTACTGGAGCTGTTCTAATCTTTTCCTTCAATGCATCAAAGGCCTTTTGTTGTTTTCCTCCCCACTAAAAAATCTTTTTCACACTTGTCAACACATGCAAAGGAGCTTCTATAAGAGAAAAATTAGCAATGTATTTCCTCCAATATTTGGCTACTCCCAAAAAACTTCTTACCTCCGTAACTATCTTGGGCCTTGGCCAATTCACAATGACATCAACCTTGTAGGGATCTATTTTTAGCTCACCTCCTCCAACAATATGACCCAAGTAAACTAAAGAAGTTTTTCCAAACTCACATTTTGACATCTTAAGATACAATTGCTCTTTTTTCAAGACATCAAGTACTTTTCTTACATGCATGATATGTTCATCATGAGATTTAATGAAAATTAAGATGTCATCTAAGTAGAATATGACAAACTCATCAAGCAATGGCCTCAATACATCATTCATCACATGCATGAATGTAGCAGGAGCATTACATAAACCAAACGACATAACTAGCCATTCAAACAAACCCTGTTTTGTTTTGAATGTTGTCTTCCAAATGCCTCCTTCATCTATTCTAATTTGATGGTAGCCACTTCTTAAGTCAAACTTAGTAAAATACTTTGCATCTTTAAATTGATCAAGTAAATCATCTATTCTGGGCAGTGGGTAATGGTTCTTTACCGTAATTTTGTTCAATGCATGAAAGCCCACACACATGCGCCATGTTCCATCCTTCTTTGGCACCAAGACAATAGGTGAACCACACGATGAGGAAGATGGTCTGATGATCCCTTTGTTCAACAATTCATGAATTTACTTCTTAATTTCTATGCTTTCCATCACTGACATCCTGTACATACCAATGTTAGGAAGAGGACAATCTTGTTGCAACTGTATCTTATGTTGGATTCCTCTCCTGGGAGGTAATCCATTTGGTTCCTTAACATCTCATCATATTGGTTAACTACATCAACCAATTCAGATTTCAAATTTGAATCACAACCTTTAAAAACTTCATTATCAACATCATCCTTGGGTTTGGTCATTAGAAGCACAAAATTCTTGCTCGAATTCACTAGGCTTTTAATCTGCCCTGCATTTACAAGCGAAATATTTATTTTCTTTCTATGAGCTCTCACAATATATTCTACTCCACCTTTGAATAATGATATTTATTTTCATATCTATGGAAGATATCTTTTCTGTCATAAAGATACGAGCTAAGCAAAACTATGTCACAGATATCTAATGACACAACATCAAACTCCACTTCATCTATGAAATTTGCAGTAATGGTGAATCTCAGTTTACACTTTCTCGTAACCCGCAATTGTGCATGTCACACACCCATCCAAGTGGATACGGTTTTCAAATTTAAACTTTTGACAATGTTTTTAGAGATAATATTGGCTTGAGAGCCATTATCGAAAAGTGTATCAATCTTGTTGTGTTTTGATATCACCCTTATGTGAAAATTTTATATTCTCCTCTTTTCATTTGGAGTTTCATTTTGCAAGTATGAATAACTAGTGCTGGCAATGGATTCCTTTCCTTTTAACCCCATGGCTGTGATTTTAGTTTCATCACCTGAATCAGATCCCAAATCCTGTTGAGTGGTTGCAGTTGTCTTTTGTTTTCCCTTGTTGTTGTTTCTCTTTAGTTTCGTTTCAGGATGAATCTTCCAACAATGAGCTTCATCGTGACCCTCTCTAGAACAATGTTTGCATGTAATTTTCTCTCCTTTTTTGATAGACGCATTTTTATTTGCCTTCCCTTTGAAAGCCTTTTCCTTTCCTTTATTCTTAAATGGCTTTTTACTACCTTCTTCTAGAGTTTTTTTCCCTCTTTCCTCAAGATGAGTGGCTTGCACACACACATCATCTAGATTATTGGGATTAAACATTAAGATAGTATGCCTAAGGTAATTGTGTAAACCCCCTATGTACCTCAGCAATGTGTCTTGTGATTGAAAATCTACACCTAACATCAAAGACCTTTTTCTAAATTCTTGGGTGTAATCTTGCACATTTTGACCTTTAAGTTGTCTAAAGTTCTTCCAATTCATGATGGATTTCTGCATATAATATAGAGGGTAGAATTATCTTTTGATTGCAGTAATGAAATCATTCCAAGAAATTGAGATCTTGCCATGTTTTTTAATCTCCTTTTGGGTCTTTCATTCCCACCATACTAGTATTGCACCCTCCATTCTCAAGGAAGCTAACTGAATCTTTATGTCATCCTCTTGAAGGTTTTGAATCTTGCAATAGACCTCCAACTAAAAAACCCAATTATGAAGCTTCTCTGCATTCACTTCACCATTATACATGGGCAACTCGAATTTAACATCAAGTTTTAACAAAGGTGATTTACCAGTTCCTTTTGAAGAATGATGATGAGTATGAGTAAGGGTTGTGTTAGTGGAAGATGGTGAAGATGCTTGTGAATAAGAAGATGAAGAAGATGGTCAAGAGGGTGAAGGTTTGTATCCATTTCCATTACCTCCTTTTCCATTACCTCCTCCTGAAGATCCTTCTCCTTTGGGAGGTTTTGAACTTTCCCCTTGCAACATGGTATTCCTCTCTTCATAGAGGACCTTCACCATCTCTATTATGTCAAAGAAAGCCTTTCTGAACGTCTTCTCATCTTATGTCATGTTTGTAGGTTCTCCTTCATGAGACATGATCTTTGGAGTCTCAACTACAACTTGAGGCTGAATTGGTGTTGGAGATTGCGGCAACATTTCTCTCCTTCCCCTTGACCCAATTTCAGGGCTTCCAACCAGCTTTCCTTCACCTATTTTTAGTTTTAACCTCATAAGCATGACATAAACTTAAAAACAATTAAATCCTTATTTCACAAAGCAAACCTAATGCTCTGATACCAAATTGATTTAATTTAGAACATTAGATTGCAGTGCTAAGATCCTCCTCAAATTATAAACAAAATGCTTTCATAGTGCTTAAGGATTTATGAATTTTTGCAAGTGAAATGATGAGTATTTATGTTAATTTTATGAGAAATTTAACATAAGTAAGAGACTGAACAACATTATAAAATTGTATAGAACATCATCAAAAACACATTACAACAGTAACATGATAAAGGAGCTCACCCCTCTTGGGCTATGTCTCCTTGGTCTAGCTTCCAATGGCTTGGACCTCTCTATTATTCTCAAAGGTATAAAACGGTGTGTTTACAATGCTCAAATGCTTCTGTAACCTACTCCAATGAGTCTAGAATACTAAAAAATGGTACCCCAACCTCTTTTTTCTCCCCATTTGGTCGAACATTGCCTTAGTTATGACTTCTGCCAGTCTTTCCATAATTTCCTCCTCCAAATCTGGCTAACTACTAGTTAAATTCATTATCTAGAGTTAATTCTAGCAGTTCCACCGAAATTGGTGGTCTTGCCAACTTTCTCGCAGATCTCACGGTTAAGGTCGATTGGTCACATACAAGGTGATTAGGTATGGCAGTTAAGGCGACAGTTCCAAAAACTCCATCAAAAACGCAATTGGCGGAGAACCGACGGTCTTATGGTTTGTGAATGCGACATGGGACGACATGCAATTGCAATATGGTAGATCCAACGGAACTATTAACCATAACTCATAAACTTATTGCATATGGGATCCTTTCGCAAATCGCAATCAGCAAAGAACTGACGGGTAACATAATTCGAGACTTTGCCTTCTGTGGTGTGTGATTGCGATCTACGATTATAGCATCGCAACCCGGGTATGCTAGAGGCTAATTTCTACAATGCCTTTCCTGTTGCAAAGTGTGATTACGATGTATCACAATGCAACCCTAACCTTGCTTGGGGCCAATTCTTTAACATGACCCGCCTACAATATGCGATTTGCGAAATGCAAGGGCCAATGAAAGCCTACCACTTAGTGCTTCCCCATTCACTAAAGGGCCTTGCCACATCATCTTTTCCTATCGTATGTCCAAGTCAAACATGAACTTTGACTTGCTCTAACTTCTTCATACGAGCTTAGATTCAAGTGTTGTTCACACCATTGGAATCATAATGATGAGGTCTTTGATCTGAAGCTAAGTTTATCAAGATTTTGACACTTTGAGTTTTGAGCCTAATTTTGAGCACCTGATCATGAATCCATATGTGTAGTAAAAAAAAACCAGTTTAAATAACACAAATCAAGATTTTTTCGGATTCCAGCCAAAGATATGTCGGAAACTCTAAAAATACGCACTTAGAGACTACTCCATTTTTATCTTCCTCCTAATGTTATATTGAAATTTGTTTCATATAACATAATTGAAAAAATTATAATGATAATGATGATAGTAGTGGTTAATATTTACTTGTTTTATTTTTTAATTTTTTTAATGTAGAGTTTTATTGAAATTTAGATATCAAAATAATATAAAATGATTAGTGTTGTTGGCTTGTTATTTGGGAAACTAAACCAATAACATTGAAATAGTTTTTTATTCGCAATGTTTAAGATAAGTTTAATATCAAATTCAAGATAAAATAAAAACCTGAGTAATCCAAAAAGTTATTAATCACCCAAAAAAAGACATGGGCCCTAATTGTCACAAATTCATAATCTAAAGACGAAAAAAAGATTTAAAATTAATCTACTATGTGATAAACAACACTTGGTGGGGGATGATTTACCTATTGTAGAAGCCTTAGAGTAGCATTAAGTAGCATGATTCTTGTGACCTAATTATGCTAAAGCTGGAAATGTGGCACTAATATCCTTCACTTGAAGTTGGATTTCATGAAATTGCAACACAATTTCTTCCTTAGCTTTAGCCCTCTCCATCAGTACCTTTCCCAACCTGAAAGGAGACCATAATCCCCTAATACATAAAAGAAAAAAATGGTTGGTTTAACTGGTGTTTAGTTATGCATACCTCCATCTTTGTCTATGCTTCTTCTCCTCCTCAAACATGCTTTACATCTACTCTTCTAACATTGTCTCTTTATGTTAGGTAACTCATGAACAACAACTCAATCAACTTTCACTCTATCTGAGATTTCACCCTTCCAAAAGCACATGTTTTATAAAGATAGTTTGTTGGTTGTTAGTATTCCATGCAAGAATATGAAATGATCAATCTTGCCTCTTTACATTCCAAGGATGTCTCTTCGTTTTTAAACTCTTTCAACTTTTGAATATTAAAAATACATAAAATGGATTTCAAAATATTAAAATAACAAACATTAATATAAGTCTTTACACAATGCACAAATTAGCCTTTAAATCTGAAACATAACATTTGCCATTTCCATTGCCTTGCATCACAACTTTTTCATGCATCTTTGACAACATCTCTTCAAGAAAATCAGCTCAACCATAATATGCACACAATCAGCCTCACATCACAACATCAGCAATCCTGTAATTAAGCAGCATCACAACACATGCAAGCACAACATATGTAAGCAACTTCTAACAAGAAGAAACACATACTTACTAGTCTCCTTCACCTCTGGTCAACAATATATACTCAACACCAATCAACATAAGAGCTCCTTTGCAACATACCTTGTTGCTCTGCATCAACTGGCGTCCTTTTCCATCATACTTTGTTTCTCCTTTTCCATCAATGACAACAATTCCAACACATAAAAATAAAGGTTTGGACCTATAATTCAACATACCCTCTAAATCTGAATTCTTCCTTTCACCGTTCATATTTTGGAATACCATATATTAAGATTTTTAGTTGAGCATATTCATAGGATTTCAATATAAGAAATTGGATGTAAGTCTTTTCGGGTCTAGTTAATTTTGTTAAAAAGTTTTGATATTTAAATGAATGACTTTCGATACTTTTGAGGGATAATTTAAATTTCTTTTCCTACAATTTTAAACTTGCTTGATTGTTTACTATTTTTCTATTGTATATTTAGCATTGACATGTTTTTCCAAGTTTTTTTATTTTTTCTTTTAATTTAAAGAGGATTTGGAACCATTGACAAATGAAATGATAAAGATGGGGTTGTTCTTAAAAATTTGTCCATGGTTTAAAGCGTTGCACTTAATCATCATTACAAAGTTCTTGGACTTATATATAGGATTTCTATATTTATGATAGAATTATTGTATTACCATGGATTCATATATAGAATGATATCACACCAAACTTTAGGGCTCTTACAAAACTCTTCTATTGAACTACACCCACCTCACATTAAAAGTTGATTTCTATAATAATGGAGGGAGGGAAGACCTTAGGATAAACTTTCAAAGTAAGTAATCTACCAAGCAAATCTAAAATTCTCTCATATAATACGCTTCCCTAATGACCAATTGCACATGAAATATACAGATACAAATTAATAAGGTTGTATCAAAAAGAAAAGAAAAAATGGAGTTTGAAAGCATTATGTATAGCATGGTAAGTACAATCAAACCCACCAAGGCTATGGGCACTTGCTGGTGGTAGGGAAATGCTTGTGTGATACAAAGGAACCTTTTTCAGGGATATGGATGCTCACAGGAAGTGAAGTGATGCTGGGGAAAGAGAAAAGAGGAATATAACTACGAAACTATCATGCTCCCTCAAACTGAAATCCCTAAGTCATGCATTCAATCAATCATTAGTAGATTGAATTCTTGGGAAAATTAACTTCACAAATTGGTTGAAAGGGTTGGTCTTTTAGTTACTAGATGTTTAGTGCTTAATGAGAATATCTTTTAAATTCATGTACATATGATAGTACTCATGATCATTAAATACATTCCTACATTTTTTTAGCTTACTTTAACATTAAGTGTGAATAATTTTTTTTAAAGAATGTTAGACATAGATAACTACTTCACCTAGTGTGTCACCATTTATTGAGCCCTCAACAACTCACCTTAATTTTTTATTCAAAATAAAGGCCCCCTCATTAAAGTTTGAAATTAATGTCATTTTCATATCACATAATCCTGCGTTTTTGAATTTGAAGGGGTGGTTCTATCTAGATGACTTATTTTCTTTCATTACCATTATGGTGTTAATATTATTCTTTCATATTTTTTAGAATGTGTTACATCATACATTTCTAGTATTTGAAAATATTTTCATTCCTAAATTTGTCATATTGTATTTATTTTCATAAATCACAATTATATGTTGAAATGTTGATGTAGCCTTCTGCAAGTTATGTTATACATGTGTACTTAAAATGATTTCAACAAAGAACTATTTCTTGTTAAACTAACTTATCTTTCGTTTCATCAAGTAATATTTAAAGAATATTTTCTCCTAATTAGGATAGGAATTTAGATATATTAATTAGTTTTATCATTATTTAATAAATTAGAATTGCATTTAGGATTCAGGAAAGCTTTAACAAAATTCTCATTTGAAAATAATCTATTCAATGGAAATAAGACACACACACTAGTAGATTCCACCACACCAAACGAGTATAGACCTAGTTGGGGCCTTGATCAGGGGATGATCCCATGTTGTAGGAGGCATTTTTCTGCCTATAACCAATTGGTGTTGGAAGGAGGGAAAATGGCATGCTAACCCCATGGATCCATTCATTTTGAATTCCTTTAGCTACTCATGGAACCTCTCCATATTTTTGTTTTGTGATGCAAGAGCATCTCAATTTCCACGTCCTTTTCGAAAAAAATCAAGCTTTTAGAAGACAAAGATCTAAAGGGGGTTTCGACATGGAGAAGGAATTATAATTCCTTATTGTAAATAATTTTTGTTTCTTTAATTATCATCAAAAGCATGAGATGTTTAAGGGTGATTTATGGAATGATCTAGGGATAGATTGAGTGATTTTAGGATTTAGAAAACTTGATTTGTGGAGTGATTTATGGGTGATTTATGGAATGATTTTAGGATGTAGAAAACATTTGATGTTTTCAAATTCTATCTATTGTAAGCCTACGAACAATAAAATAAGGGTAAGTGTGAGGAAAAGAGATTATGGTCAAATGATTGTGAAAGCAGAAAATATAGAGGAAGGAGAGGTTTTGACTAAAATGAAATGATGTTCCAAATTACTTGAGGTTTTGAGTATGTACTAATTATGTTAATGAAATGAAGTGTTAATTATATGATTGTCTCTTCATGATTGTGTAATTCAATTTTGAATATTTGAATTCATAATGAATGGAAGATATTGGAAATATATCATATCAAAGAAGCAATTCCTGTTATGGGATTTGAGGTAATTGAGTAAGAGAAGAATTTAGTACATGCGTAAATGTTTTTAGTGTTTGTTTTATTGCGGGATCAGAGAACCAAATCAAGAAGCAGTTAAAGGTGTATGGACACCTTGATATTAGTAGTGCAGTGACATCCTAGAAATAGAGAAGTTGAAGACAGAAGAAAAGTGGAATTTCCTACATTATTTTGGAACATCCTTTAGTCTATGTCTGCTTAGTGGGAAGTATTACCAAAAGGATAGTCGAGTTCTTGTTGAAATTAAAGTTCAATGGTGAGAATGCAATAAATTTTTATGGTCATGTTTGTAAATTTAATCATAAATGTAACTATTTTTTGATATTTAATGATAATGAATTGTGCAAGTTATTCATTCTCACCTTACGAGGAAGAATAAAGACATGGTTCAAAGCATTGCCAACCAAATCTATCCACTCATGGAAAAAAATTGTGGATTAATTTCTCATAACTCATCATAATTATAATTACAATGAATTACATTTAGAATTGGAAAACCTTGGTAAATAATTGTTTTAAAGATAAGACACTTTATATTATTACAATTGAAGATTATAGAGCCCCATAAATGTCATTCCCTCACCTGCCTTGTTGGAAACCAAACTAGGGATTTAGCTTCAATGTATTAGAACTATGGAATCCTTCTCTAATAATAGAATTTGATAAACAAAATGGGAAACATAGAAGCTTGTTGTAGTGATATACATTTTGAGCATGGTTGAGTATTAGGACCAATCCCGAAGTGTCTCCATGTGACCTTGGTGATGACTAGGAGTCTTCGTATAAATAGGGTCCTCCATTCAACGCCACTAATCAAAGGAGTGTGTTGGGAACGGGATCCCCTAAAGGATAGTTTGGGGATAAAAGCCCATGTTTTGGTCAAGTTTTGTAATAAACTTGTAAAGGCTCCTCATTTAAGGTGTCATAAGTCATAAAGGTTTACCCGCCCTTAGTTTTGTAAAGTAAAGTCAGCTGTAAGAGATCTACCCATGGTCCACGGACCATGGGATTATATAAAAAGAGTTATGCTCTAAGTAGTTAGAATTGTTGGACACCTAATCCTCTAATGATTAAGCTGCTCAGAAATCATAGATGTTGTATCTACAGGTCTGCCAGGTTGAACATCCAGAGAACAAATGGGTGGCATTTGAAAGTCGACAGCAGTGTAACCTTCACCTGGAGTGTCTGTAGCAGGCTTCATCACTTCCAATTTCACTCCAGCCAACATGGTAGCACTTAGTTCCTCTGGCTTCTTTGATCAACTAGGAGCTTAGACACAAGAAATTTGAGAAACCTTGCATTAGATATGGTCATGCTGCAAAACCTAAGAAAGGGGAGGATTATTTCCTTGTCAAGACACATTGTCAGAGGATCCCTGGGAATTCAGCTACCTCATAAAATTTTTGTGTCTTGGTACAATTTGCCCACATTCAGCATTGGGTATATTTGTTAAAACAAGCTACATTAGTCCCTACAGATTTCAGTTTTCGGTATTGTTTTTGTATATGGTTTTTACAAGAACTCTTCATTAAAGAGAGTATTTGGAGCTAGTTATTTATCCCTTTGCTAAAATTCCAAGTTAGTTCTGCCTTATGAGTTGGGTCGTCCATAATTTGATTAGTAGGGCTTGTCCTTTGGGAATTCTATAGTTGGAAGTCTTTCAAAAAAAAAATGGTTATCATTTTCGAACAAAAAAAAATTGCAGTCACCATCAAAGTCTCACTCATGTTTTGGGCACATATAGTTTGATTTTTTTGGAGTTTCCCTCGGTCATTATTGTGAGGCAGTATAACAAGCTCAAGCATCCAAGTTTTTTGAAACTCCTTTTTTGTTGAGTTTGAGTTGATAAAATGGCTAAAATTACCACTTTATTAGAGTTATTGAGAACTCTAATTACGTCTACTGCTGAAAGCACACTTAAAGTCAGCAAAGACACTCTCACAGATATTCAAACCTCTCCGCAAAATGCACAAGAACAAAATTACAGCAGCAAGAAGAATTACAGAAGTATAGTCATCATTCTGAACTTGTTTCCGTTCAAAAAATTGACATAAACTCCCATCAACATGCAGAAACTAATAAAGATAGTAAAGTTGAGGTTGATTCAGGAGTAGATGTGAATGCAAATTTAGAAGTCCAGCCTACACTTCCCAAGCCAATCATCAGACCTTGGGAAGAGCTTGTCCATAACAAGTGCAAAAACGGACTTGGATATGATAAGGATGTTTCCTTTCACATTCTAGATTACTCAAATCCCATTCAGTTTTAGAGTGTTGGATTCCTTCATGACAGTTCACCTTCAGCTGTTCCAAATTCTACCCCTCTTCCACAGCAACAACAACAGATTGTGAAAGTGAAATGCCAACACTGTGATCGAGTTGGCCACATGAAAGATCATTGTTTTGATCTTCATCCATGTAAGAACCATCATAAAACCAGTCATTCTTCAAACAGATGCTTTAGAAACAAACCTCTTGCAAGAACAAAGATTCATCTTGGATGGATCGCTTCTTGGCAATGGGCTTCAACAGCCAAGAAGATATTTTGCTCATACAACAAGATTTGTTCTCGAATATTGAAAAATCTTGCAGTTGAGATCTCTTCATCTTCTCACCTTGTATCTGATAAGGGGGGAGATGATGGTCATATACAAGCTTGAAATCCACATCAAGCGAGCCTGAGCCACAACCTGCCATACCAGATTCAGAGTTGTAGCTAGAGACAAATATGTCCCTGAGCATGCCTTCAGTCAATGATACCTCTTCAAAGAATTGGGGGCACTTCCTCCACTAGAAGACTAAAGCTTCTTGCTAGTTTTGGAAGAGTTCCAAGAATCGCATTAAGCATTCTAGAGTTGTTGGTAATCCTTAAACCATCATAGATTGAGACCTCCCTTTCATGGTTGAAGGTTTCCCTCTTCAAAACATGAGGATCACTTCCTCTAGCAGAAGACCTGAGCTTCATGCCAGACTTGGAAGAGTTCTAGGAACTGCACTAAACATTCCAATGTTGGTGGTCATCCTTAAACCACCGCCCTTTATACCAACATTTCAGATAGCACATTCAGTCAAGTGCTGCCATGTATGTTTTTCACATTTTGTATTACAGCTCTCTTCTTGGACTCATACATAACCCTTCGGGTTAAGGGGGGGAATGTTGGACACCTAATCCTCTAAGGGTTGGTGTGGAAGCTGAAAAACCAAAAGGAGTCCAAGGGACCATTTGGAATATGAAACCAAGGATCACTCCTATGTATTATAAATATGTATCATTCTGAATAAGAAATGAAATCTCATGTTTATCTTTCCTATTTTTTTTCTGCCATGTGTGTGTTTAACAAGAATCATCAATCATGTAAGAGAGTCGTAGCTCTCAAGTAAGAAGTCTAAGTTTCAGGTTATAGCATAGGTAGAGGCTTTGTAGCTGAGTGCTCAAAGGCCTAGGATAGAAGTCTGCAGCTGAGTGCGCAGACCCCTGTAGCTGTGTGCGCAAGCTGGATAGAGTCTGTAATCACTTGGAAGATATCAATAAAGAGAAGTATTCTGTTTCTTTGTTCCTATTAATGCATCTTGACATGTTATGTATGAATTTGCTTTATAATGCTTATATGATGCGCGAATGTGTGTAATTATGTTGGTTAACTAAACACAAATAAGGATATCTGTTTACGCAGTGCTAATTTTGAGTATCTAATAAGATAAGTAAGATTCTTCAGATATATTGACAATCTATGCAATATGCTGACTTAGTAATGCGAAAGTGTTTAGATCAAAGGTTACGGCTACGCGAAGGCCAACCGTACCCTTTCACAGAGATATCAAAGGGAGGAATAAGGGGTTAGGTAGACAGAGCTCTAGAACTAAGTAACCTACGCAAAGATAGGAGTAGAAGGAATAAAATGACCTCACGACCATCTCAGGCTGCGGAAACTTGGTTTCAGCATCCCCCCATACTGCTTCAGGTGAGACTTCGGTCCGCGCTCCGTGGGCTGATGTCGAAAGGGCTAGTAGTGTAGGGATTTGTTTGGCTAACTAACATTGAACCTAAGTCAGGCCCCCACAAGCCAACAAATGGTTCCGTTTCTAGGATCAGAATCTACATAAGAGATGTGTGATGTCGTATCACTAGAATCCAACTAAGAAAGAGATCAGAGATTGGTTAGATAGGAAGATCCAAGAATTCGTGGCGCAGGAGAACAGAAACCCACGACTGACAAAGGAACAATGGATGGATAGGTACCTGTATACAGAGATCCATGAGATCTTCTTCTGCTCCTTTTCAGTTGAGCTATACGAGTGGATTGCAAAGCTAGCAAATAGCCAAGGAAGGTGGAAACTTGACAGTCCTATTGTGTTGACCCCGGAGCTAGTATGAAGGTTGAAACCTAAGGTGTGGACCCTATTACTTGGTTGTCGGAGTATGTCCCTTTGCGCAAGCCTAAGACCAAGGTGCCAAAGGATATCGATGAGAGTAAAACTCCCTTGCAAACCCCTCTTCTGCCAAATGAAATTGTTTTCGATGGACCGCACTTGGCACGAGTGCCGCTGTTGAAACTTGAAGATTGGGACTTGGCGGATCATGAGAAGTTCTCACACCTGATGACCAAGCAGTTGATGCACCACATCATTGATACGAATACAGGATTGATCGCATTGGAGCCATGGAGGTGGCTCAAGGGAGTAGAAAAGGTAGGGTTGCTCAACCTGCTCTGGGTGTCGCACTATAATCGCACCTCGGTGACAGTTTTGGGCATCAATTAGCTATTGTGCTTGGTGCATGATGGGTGTCTGTGGCTGGAGGAGTCGATACCCATCATAGATAGGTTGATTCACTGGATAACGTGACTGCTATTTACAGGCGAGAATCTGGCCATGATCTTTGGCAGAAAAGGTGGCGAGCAGGCTCTGGCAGAATCCATGAAAGAAAAATTTAAATTGGTGAAGAAGTCACGTGGATATGCTATATCCATCATTTGTAACCCTTTTGTGAAGGTAGCAATGTAGATCCTTGCAAGGAAAGTGATGATAAAATTTCATGTTGATGAGGTGTCAGTGCCTATTGTCATGCTAGCAGTATGGTGCACTGAAGGAGTCCAATTCCACTGGTTGGACTACCTTCGCCAAGAGTTCCTAGTGAACTCCTGTGAAGCACAAGAGCTCAACAAGACGTTACACTACGCATGGCTCTTGTTGTTAATTGTGCTGGTAGAATGGGAGCTGCTAGAGGACACCCAGTTCCCTTTGGTCGCACCAGACCTCCCAGAAGCAGTGAAGTACGCTTTGTTGTGGGCGACCAAGGACGCACAACGAGTCAGGGACAACAAGATCTTTTCTATCTTGATGGAAATGAACATCCAAATGGCCATTAATCGCAAGTGATGATTGTCACCCACTGTGTACACCAACCTGCAAGGCTATGCCGAATTCAAAGCTGATTTCCATCGAGTATCCATTAGGGCATGAAAGGACCCTGCACATCAATTGTATGACTTGCCTTATCTAGTAACGGATGATGTCATTAATGTGGTGCTTGATCAATGACCGACAGAGTGGCACACTACCACAGACTTGGCGATGGGTGGGAGCAAGTACGCCGCACAGAAGAAAAAGGAGGAGGCCAAGCTGAAGATGACACAGTTGGCCGAGAAGAGGAGAAAGGATGCTACTAATAAGGCTCAGGCAGAGCCTCACAACAAATAGGGAAGCAGACAGGTGGGACAAAGTGGGGATCTAACAAAGGCACAAGGTCGCCTTCACTTGAGGCAGAGGAAGAAATGGAAGAGCATGATGTAGACCCTCAGGAGACGTCCACCCGCATCAAGCACCCAAGGGAGCTAGAGAAGGGAGGGCCCAGGAAGAATTCAAAGGTGACCAAGACCTCACTGGACCCATCACATTAAGAGAGGGTGACTTGCATGATATCGTTGACACAGTGAGGGATATCACCGTGGAGGCACTGTAACAATTTGAACAGTAGCATTAGATCATCCTAAGGGATATCCAAACAAGGTTACAGGAGTTGCAAACCCATGCATCGCAGGCTGGCACGGTGTCTACCATCTTGGCTATCGGCACTTCAGAAGCTACCAATATGTTGTGCACAAAGGCTTCTAGTGTGATAGTGTTGGCTGATAGAGCACTAACAACGGATCAATAATGAGCAAATGGCCCTACAGAGAAATACTGCCATCACCACTGAAACGGAGGCAACCAATCAGAGCAAGTGAATAATGCTGGTCATTGAGGAAGCATGCCAAATGGTCCCAGAGTTGGCCATTCCAGGGGAGGAGCCAGTCAAGGTATGCATCTGCAAGTTGGCCACAAGGGTGCGTGACACTCGAACTGAGATGGTGCAGGTTCAGTTGGAGTTGAACCTACAAATTATAGAGTTACATTTGAGGGCCCAACCTTCAACTTTGTCAGAATTTAAGAACAGCGGGTGACCACTGTCACAGAAGCAGTTTTGGCAGTGGATAGTGCAGTAGCAAACTTCGCGTAATTTTTCGAGCAGTCATTTGAGGTCCTAACTAGCTTGCAGGAGTACCCCAATGGCCAGAGGCTAGAGACAAAAGCACACGAGCTACAACAGTGCTATGATGAGGTTAAGGGCACATCATGAACTATCACATTGACACAAATGCTAGCCAAGCTGCAAGAGGCCAAGTAGCTGAAGGAAACGGTGGACGCAACGCTGCATAAGGAACCAGTGCTGAAGGTGAGACTAAAGCCCTGGCTGGATGAGGCTTATGCAGTGTTAGGAAATATCAAAGGCAATCTTGCGACTCTGCAAGCAACGTAACAAAAGCTTCAAGCTGATAGCACAAGAGCAGTAACCAAGCAAATAGTGGAAGACGCGAAGCAGGCGTTAGCTCAGTGCATGGCTGAGGTTGCGGTCATACGGGTCGAGCTGGAAGGGCTTTAGAAAAAGATCTCCATGCCTACTGAGTGACTTGAGGGCAAGTCACAATGTTTGTGTTGGGGGCTTGTTGTGTAGGTAAATCCCCTCTGCGGACAGAGGCGATCCCACTAGCCTAAATGGGGTCTAGCAACAATCAAACAATGCTAACACGCAAGTTCCTAATTGCAAAGTAAAGGCTAATGATGAGAGCCTACCTCAAATCCAACGCTAGTATTCGTATAAGAGTCGTCACTTCCGTTCTTTCACTTCAGTTGGTCACAATCCTCACGATCCTCGCGAACAAACACCTGCAAATGCAAAGAACAAGACAAATACAAGCATAAAATCCAAGAAATGCAACTATGTATTAGTCAAAAAGGATACAACTAAAACATCATTATAAAGACACATGAGTGGAACCATAATGATAGTCGTCTATTATTATTGATAAAGAAAAGAGAATACAACCAAGTTCTGACGTCAAATCCTCCTTTGGCTGGGTGATCAGCAACACATGCCTTGCAAAGCTTGTAGGGGATGGGGAACAAGCCTCTCTCTTCTTGATTACTTGGACATGGATCTCCTCCTTAAAGATATAGCCTCATAGGGATGA
>APFE030328320.1:47366-70433 GCA_000404065.3 Pinus taeda | reverse complement strand
AGTGATTACCCCATTACTATGGTAGTTGTACCCCTTATTAATATTGTTGTGCCCTTATTGCCCCCATATTGTTATTAATGTGCCCCATAGGGTCCCTCTATTGTTATTTTTGTGCTTTATATTATTATTGTTAGGTCGGCTGGGTTATATTGTGACTCCTTAGACTCCTATATATAGAAAGGAGGTTTTGTCATTTGAATCATCGAAGAATTGTTCATTTATGTAATGTAAAGGAGGTTTCCCCCTCGAAGAGGCTGAATTCTAAGGCGTTGATCTATCTTTTCTACCTTTTTCTTGAGCTGGTTTCATAACAGCTTCCTTGCCAAGAAAGAAGCACCATATGGACCAAGACTCCACATGGCCATGACTCATATGACATATACAATGATAAATACATGGTTTTAGCAATGACATAAGAACCTCATACATGGCTATTACATGACCACATGACCCATGACTACAAGACCAAAAGATAGTACAATACAAGTACATGGCTATATGAGAATATTACCTAGATTTTCAATGAATTACATTGTTGTTATAATCATCTCCTATGGACCAATGAATCAGAAACATGATACATCATGACTATTACAACGTCATTATCTCATACATGTGGCTGCAAAATGGACTCATGATACTCCTCCATAACAACCCTATCACCATGACAACTCACCATACTAAAGACTGGACTCTCAACCAATACATAATGATAAAGCAATAACAAATACATGGTTGTAATAATCACCATAAAACATCTCATACATGGCTGGTCCATCTCAAATGTCATCTCTATACATGGTTGGAGGAAAGAGTACATTATATGCATGGTTTCATATCTTTTCAAGCAACTATTAGTGGAAACCAAAAACATATATGTGACTACATAGCTCCCCCTGAGCTCAATATACCTCCAATAGACATGTTGATCATGTGGACCTGAAAGTCCATGAAGCTCAAATGAACTCATCATATGCTACTGCAATAACTTGTACTCATCATGCTACAATACTTCTATCATATGCTCCCCCTGAGGTTATGCACCTCTCATGAATTTTGAAGTCCTCTACAAATATGCAGGAAATAATCATGGGCTAAAGGAGGGGATGCTCTTCACTACGTGAAGAGTTGTTGATCCTTCTTCATCAACACATTCTTGGGCTTCTTCTTTTCTTCCTCCATTTGCTTCTTTTCTTCCTTCACCGGTTTTGTGTTAGGTCCTCTTTTCTTTTGTTGCTTTTGTTGATTTTGGCTTGAGTAACGGGACAGTAAACAATATCTTGCCATATGGCCAAAATTATGGCATGTATAACACTCCACGTGGCCAAAAACAAAACAAAAAATCAATTTCCGCCAATGAACCCCAGATCTACTCTCCAGCGATCAAGCTACAACCAAGATCCCAACTTTGATACCCATTTTTGTAAACCTTTGAGCACTACTTAAAGGGGGGTTGAATCAATAGTGTTTCTTATTACCAAAATTTTCATTTTATTTAATTTACTGAATCACACACACTAACTAGCAGTAACTCCTTAAACATTTGCAGATCTATGCATAAATCATAAGCAGTAAATAAACCATATGAGCATCATAAACATGAACAAGAACACAAGAAAGCATCAACACAATAGACACAAGATATCTAGTGGAAAAGCCTTCTCCAGGAAAAAAACGACCCTTGTTTTTTTTGCACTGCTATGAATCTTCTATTAAGTAAAATATATCTTTTACATATATTTGTTGACTCCCATCAGAATGGAGACTTGACCTCATATACAATAAGCGGACTTTGATTAGCCTGGAGACTCGATTTTATTGATCAGATAAAAAGAATATATTCTCCACGGATCTACGAACAACCATCCACTGAAATCCACCACGATCAATCGATCTTTGCCCAAATCCGATTGGACTATCCAACTAACATTGGATTGAGAAACTATTCCATTCACTAAAACTTCGCAATCATTGCTCCACCCCCATGAAGTCATTACTCCTCTACTCTATGAAAACCTCCTTTCATCTATTTTCAAACTAGAGCCCAAGACTTTCTTCTCAAACCGATTCAGCTCTGCAATACGACCTTTGGCAGCAAGATATCATCATTAAATCAAATATAAGCACCACAAACATATGTGTTCTCCAAACTAGCAAAACAGTGGCCACATCAAATCTAAATACTATCAAACCCTCACATCAATATAGTGTTTCATACTACAATTAACATCATAACACACCATGGCTATGTGCCAAATGCATCAGTAGCTCCTAAAAAGACAAATGTGAGAGTCACCAACCAAAACACTATCCAGCAATATACAAAACTCTCCAAAAAATATCCATTACAACAACTTCAAATCTGATCTATTTTGCAGCATGCTTCATATTTTCTCACTATGCAACCATCAAACACTCATATACTAAAGAATATATCCTCTCGAATAGGTTTGAAGCATATTCACTCTATGCAACCTTCTCTTACACATATACACTCAATATCCATCATCACTCAGCTCCCAAGTGATGAATATAAAACATGTAGGGTGAAATTGAGCTTGGGGCTAGGATCAAAGGTGCACAAATTGGACCAAATCAATCCACTAAGACCACTACGTGTGCACTAAATGAGTTCACATCATTGCATGACCTTTACAAATTATTTCCGACCTGTACAACTTATTTTGGAAGCCTCCAGGAATTTGCATGCTAATTTTCTTCCGATTTGTGCGAGGAATGCGGAGAAAAACTCGTGAAAGTCCTCAATCACATGCATAACATTGGTTGAAGTTCACTGGAACCTACATATGCTCCCATACGCCTGCCTTCTAATGATTGGATCCTTCTAGTCACTCCCACAAGCTTGGCTCTCAGAACCTTTGCCACTTGATTGATGTTATTCTTTAGATCTTGTACATTCCTCCAAACCTATGACATGGCCTCTGACACATCTACAAGTGAATAAAACATGTCTCCTAAGTATCACTGCCAAGTTGACCTAAAACGGCCAACAAAAAAGGTTGGAAAGGGTGCCAACAAGTCCTCCACTCTCCAACAATCTTCTCCACGAGCTGAAATACCTCTGATAGACTTGCAATACTCTGTAGCACATCTCCATCATCAAACATAAGGCCATAACCCTGCAACAATTCATCTCCATGAGCACAAGCATGAAGACCTAGATGAAGACTTAGTTTCCAACTCAACTAGTGTTTCAACTCATCATCAACCATATCAATGCTATCATTTGTACATCAATACATCACAAAGATGAAACCATAAGGTTGAAATCAATGCCAACACAATCATCTCAATTCCAACTCAACTAGTTGCAACCATGCTACAATGAAGGCACCCAAACATCAGCTAGTCTACAAGAGCTGACATCAATGCCAACATGAGCTAGTTACCACCGTGAACCAATGCCAACATCATCTAGTTGGATCCATGCACATCATAATGCAAACAATCTCCCCCTTTGGCATTGATGGAAACCACACAAATTCTCTAGACCATCATCCTCTATCAATCCCCATTTGACATCAATGACAAAGGGTCAACTCCATATGATATGGCAGTAAAACTAAATCACAAATATTGTAGCAATTGATCTCTACATGGCTGAAATATAATGCATATCAACCAACATCCATACTCTCCACATCAACAGCAAGCAGTAACATGCCAACATAAGGAAACTATACAATCATCATATGCAACATCATCATAATAGAAACTATGAACTGCATCAAGTATATGCATCAATATGCACATGAGGAACCAATCAACACTCTCCATAGCAACCACATAGCAACAACATTAATCAACCTCTTTTCTCATAAACATGAGGTCAAAAACTCCAACTGTCATAGCATAGTATTAGGCACACCATGAACACCTCCAAGCATATCATAATGCCAACAACGGATGGATTAAGTAACCAAGAGAAAATAGATGTTCCTCCTTAACAAATGCCATCTCCAAAGTAGCTCCAACCTGCAATGAACCGCTTTTGTTGCAAACATTACTTCATTACCAAGAAAGAAGCACCATATGGACTAAGACTCCACATGACCATGACTCATTTGACATATACAATTATAAACACATGGTTTTAGAAAAGACATAAGAATTTCATACATGACCTCATGACCCATGACTACGAGACCAAAATATAATACAATACAAGTACATGGCTCTATGAGCATATTACATAGATTTTTAATGAATCGCATTGCTGCTATAATCATCTCTTATGGACCAATGACTTAGAAACATGATACATCATGACTATTACAACATTATTAGCCCGTACATGTGGCTGCAAAATGGAATCATGATACTCCTCCATAAAAACCCTATCACCATGATGACTCATCATACTAAGATTTGACTCTCAACCAATACATAATGATGAAAGAATAACAAATACATGGTTGTAGTAATCATCATACAACAACTCATACATGGTTGGTCCATTTCACATGTCATCTCTATACATGGCTGGAGGAAAGAGTACATTCTATGCATGGTTGCACATCTTTTCAAGCAACTGTTAGTGGAAACCAAAAACTTATTTGTGACTACATAGCTCCCCATAAGCTCGATATACCTCCAATAAACAAGTTGATCATGTGGACCTAAAAGTGCATGAGGCTCAAATGAACTCATCATATGCTACTTCAATAACTCATACTCATCAAGCTAACATACTTCTGTCATATGCTCCCCCTAAGGTTATGAAACCCTCATGAATTCTGAAGTCATCTATAAATATGCAAGAAACAATCATGGACTATAGGAGTGGATTCTCTTTACTAGTTAAAGAGTTATTTCTCCTTCTTTCTCCACACAGACTTTGGTTGCTTCTTTTCTTCCTTCACTGGTTTTCTGTTAGGTCCTCTTTGTTTTTTTTTTCTTTTATCGATTTTGGCTTGAGTAATAGGACAACAAATAATCTCTTGATATATGGCCAAAATTATGGCATGTATAACACTCCATATGGCCAAGAGGATCAAATCTTCTTCTTCTCATGCCAGATCTAAACCTTGCATGAAATGTGCCTCTCCTCCATCGGATAGACCTGTAATATATTTCCTCATGGAAAAACAGGTGACATGAGTGACAATAACCACAAAAATCATAATTATACATGTTGGTTAATCTCCTTGGCTACTGATATTGCTGCAAGCTCTGTTGATGCGATCTGTACACTCTGCTCCTATAGTTAGTTGCAACATGTCCATACTTGTGACATGTGTAACATTTCACCTCATACATCGAAGGAAAAAAAGGACTTTTCTTCCTTTGAAATCTAATAGAGCTTCCAAGATCATCTCTAGGAGAAAAAGAGTTTATGAATGTAGGAGCTCCTTGATATTTTCTTCTATGTTGTTGGTTTTGTTGCTTGATCTTTTGTTGGTTCTTCTTCTTGTTGCTCTTCTTCTCATTTTCCAAATTGTTGTTGGTACCTATGGATTCTAGCTTGTCCCACATTTGCTTGGCATTATTGAAACATATTCCATTGTGCAGGCCTGTCGACAATGGAAGCATTACATTTTGTGGAAGGAAACGGTCATTCACACGGACCACCGACCCCTACAGTTCATACAGACCCAAGGGAAATTGCAGAATGATCGCCATCAGAAGTGGTCCACATACCTGCAATAGTTCCATTTGAATATCAAGTATAAGAAGGGCAGCACCAATAATGTTGCAGATTGCCTTAGTTGACCACCGATCATGGCGTTAACCACCGTGCTCAACTCTTGTGGGCACGAGACTTCTGATTGGCCACTGCTCTACAAAAGCGACTCGGAGTTCGGCCACACATACCAGACACTCTTGGAGGGTCAGCATGTTCTAGATTTTCACCTCCAGGACGACCTGTTATGCCACCTGGGTCACCTTTGTGTTCCTTCAAGCAAGCGTGCCAAGATGATTTGGGAAGCACACTACAGTCGGGTTGTTGGGCATTTCAAGGTTGAAAAAATGGTGGCAGTACTGCAGAAATATTTCTATTGGCTGGATTTTCGATAGGATGTCGGGAAGTACATCAGATCATGCACTGCTTGCGCCATTGCCAAATCGACCATCAAGAAGCAAGGCCTATATACCCCGCTGCCTACCCCTAGTCAACCTTGGGAATCCATCTCCATGGATTACATGTCAGACCTTCCTTCCACTAAGCATGGAAATGACTGTGTTTTTGTGGTCGTCGACAGGTTCTCGAAGATGGCCATTATGGTGGCCTGCAAGAAGAATATCACAGCAGAAGCCACTGCTAAACTCTTTTTTGAATGAGTATGGGTACACTTTGGGATCCCACAGTCTATCATTTCAAATTGGGACAGCAGATTCCTCGGTACATTTTGGTCTAGTCTCTAGTCGATGCTAGACACCAAACTTACTAAGTCCACAGCCTTCCATCCTCAAACTGATGGCCAGATAGAGGTCATCAACAGGATGATCGTACACATTCTGCACATGTACAACTCAAAGCATCCACGCACATGGGACGAGAGCCTCCGCTATGTTCAGCACAGCTACAACCGGGCTCTCCACAGCTCGACTGGCCACAGCCCTTTTCAAGTGGGCTTGGGATTCCAGCCACTATGTCCCATCGATGTGGCCATGCCATTTGCAGCTACTCACGCAGTTTCTGCTCATGACCAGTCCAAAACAGATAAGGTAAACAGCTTCATTGAACACATCCAACATATTCACCAACAGGTCCATGACATTATGGAGAAATCAAATGCCAAGTACAAGCAGCGACATGATCAACATCGGATGCCACACAAGTTTCAAGTGGGCGGCAAAGTCTGGTTGTATTTACAAAATGAACGCCTTACTGGAGCCTATCAGAAACTCAGACCACTTCGATATGGTCCTTACACCATTACCAAGGTTGTGGGAGATAATGCATTTGAGCTCAGCATTCCCCCATTCCTTAGCATGCACCCAGTGTTCAATGTGGACTTCCTTCGGCCATAATTTCCACCATTACTAGACACATCCAACATTGCAAAACATCTCACACCCATAGAGTTAAATCCAGATTGCATGGAATAAGCTACAACTGATCGGATCATGGACACACAAATCAAGCACACTTGCCAGCAGAATATCCAACTATATCGAGTTGTCAAAGCAGGCCAACTCCTTCACCAGGGCAAGTGGCTCACCAGGGACCAAGTTCAGCAGAAGTTCCCTCATCTCATGGAGGAACTCAACGCAATGGGGACCATTGCTTCCTAAGGGGGGAGGAATGATCCAGGTGGATATTGGTGGCCACCAGCTAATTCCACTTGGATCCCCACCAGTTCTTCTTTCAGTTTTTTAGTTTCCTTAATTATAGCAAAGTTTACTATTTTTAGCAGTTTTTCGAGTCCTAAACTTCTGGAGCCATTTAGAGGCCCTAAACGACGTTTTTTTGGAAATCTACCGCCAGCGATTTTTCTAACAAAAAATCGTCTTTTCCGTCGTAGCCCTCGGAGAGATCTTTCCAATGGGCTATCATGCACGTCAAATGGAGATAATATGACCAATTCGCGACCCTGGGAAGTTGGCTATCCAACTCACCCCAAACAGGGCCCATAGTTTGGCGTTTCATCTCCTAGGGTTAGGTTTTGGAATGTTAAGGGTTTTCCATTGTTTCTCAACAATAAATAGGCCTTTGAGCCTCATTGTAACATAGTTCAGAGGCATGTAGCTGCCACATCTCTTCTCAGAGATAAGCTACCATCGCCCTAGCTGGTTTATTTCCACTTCTATTTGTAAGCATATTTCAGTATTTTACAGTAATGAAATGAAGTATTATTTCCAATGCATATCTGTCTTTATGGTTATCTCTGTATTTTATCGTGTTCATGTTTAAATCTGGATCATCTAGGTGAACTGTTGGCCCTGATTAGGTGGCCTCACCCCCAAGGGAATCGAAGAGAGTCAAACCTGTGATCAGCAGCAACTAGCAACAATATCAAAAAAGCTTCACATCTTGGCTCTAGAACACTTGAGCTAGCCCTTGGGGATATATTCTTAGAATCCATATCTAAATAATAATTATGGATTTATGGTTGCAATCAGAGTGGCTGAAGCAGAACTTCATTCCATCAAAACCCATAATTCCAATGTAATGATGATGAAGTCAAAAATCTAGTTATACACAAGGTAATTTCAATTCATATCAGATTTTGTATGCAAATGGTTAATTGTATAATAGTATGTTTGACATACGTTTGTTTTGTGGTATTAATAAATGGCTCTACTTCAAGGTTCTTTAAGCCTTCAAGGAGGCCAAGCCAAGCTAAGATGCTTGCTATACTCTTTACTCTCTTTAATCAAAGTAGAAGGTTAAGTAGATCAAACTTAGAGGAAAAAAGATCATGACTATAGAGTGGAGTAAAAATATGAAATTACTTTTATATTACTCACCTTCTATTTGTGATGGTTCCAAACAATATGTCTTAAAAGTAAAAATAAATATTGTACTTGTATAACACAACTTCAAGAATGGATATTATCATGTTGAAAATTCCATCACTTAAATATAATGAAGGGGAAACATGTTAGAGAGATCACATAGGTATTTCCATTTCAAAGGAAAAGTTTTCTAGGAGGTTTCAAATTTTTAGGCTTTTTTAAAAGCCAAATTATTGTATAAAGCAAGATTGAAAATGGGATGATAGAGAAGATTAAGAATAGGATTAAGGTCTTGTCTAATAATTGGATCTCATTGGAGGGGATATTGACATTAGTGAAGTTACTCTCAAAGGAAATTCCCATTTACTAGCATTCTATAGCTTTTGATCCAAAAGGGGTAATGTAAATAATCAAGAAGAAATTATCAAGTTTATGTTGATTGAGTGAGAAAGATGGTATCTACTCCCTTTAGTTTACTATCTAAAGACCCTCATTATTGAAGTGAGGCCTCCACTCTTTGGCATTCCATTGGTTAAATGGTAAGCATTTCCAAGATCAAAATATAATTGAGCTTAGGGTTAAAATAATATTCCCTAATTTGAGAATACAATAGTAGTTAGAATCATATGCAAGATATTAATAAAAATAAGCATGTGGAGTCAATTGTTAATTCATAAATATCTTGTTAAAGTATCTTAGTGTAGAATTTACAATACACATACATTAAATCATACACATAAAAATTAAACATGGCGGGAAAGGCCTCAGCCTTACTGTATTCCTCTCATAATGCAATTTACAAATAATGTTTATGATACATATAAATACATGAGGAGAATTTGTCTCAAGATAGTGCATCTATATTAGACATTATGGTTGAGAAAATCTCTCAACAAAAAACTAATCTAGGATCCTAACTAGTTGGAGAGAATATCTCAACCAACTAGGCCTAAACTGACTCCAAACCATGAGGAACAAACTCAATCTAGATAGGTAGGATTAAATCCAACTTTCTTGATTTTAGTTAATTTAATTGTTTTGGACTTAGAATTTTTTTCATCAGATGAGAGTGAGGCTAACATTCTCCCCCTCAATGATAAGTCCAAAATAAGAACCAGGAACCATCTTCCAAGTTCTCACGTGGAAAATGTTGATCCTCAAAAATGTTACTTGAAAAACAGCCAAAATTGGATGCTGAAAAAACTATAATCTGAAGAGAACATGAATCAGCTACAAGTTTGATACATCTCTTGACAACTCCGTCAAGTACCACGCTGCAGAAGGATCCATATGTCCTTTTCTTTCAATCATCATCCTTTGTCCACTGACAAAATGTTGATGACGCTAACTGGTGAATTTTCTTTGTCCACTAACAAAAGCAAACTGCTTACTATTGTTTGTTGAAAACTGCTCACTGTTGTTTTTGTTGTTGAACACCCACTAGCGAATTTGTTGATGCGGAACTGCCCACTGGCTACTTGATGTTGATGATGGCAAAAAAATTTGATTGCCCACTGGAGAATTTGTTGATGATGCCCATTAGATGTTTTGTCGATGCCCACTGGCTGGTTTGATGAAGACTTCCACTAGTTGGTTTTTCTAATGTTGTCGAGACTTTCAGTCTGAGAAGCACCTTCAATTCCATTACCATTTCCCCCCTTTGTCAGCTGAAAGGAGAGACAATCATTTTCACTTGATTTCTAAACTGCCCCCTTCAAGTGTAGGAGAGTTTCTTCATTAACTGTAGAATTGGTCTTCATGTGAGACTGAACCCTTTAGTAACATATAGACAAATGTTTGACTGTAGATGACCACTTCCAAGGATCAATCCATGCGTAATTGATCTTCACTCTAGGTGGTTGATTTCACTGGCAACATATTTCGGATGAATGATTTTTCTTGCCACAATGGTGACAAGGATGGAGGTCAAAGCATTTAATCTCCATGTGGTCATTTCATTTACAATGGTTACACTTAATGATATGCTGAGCATTGTCAAGAAAACCAAAACTTACAAACTGAACTGGTTTTGAGAAATTTGGAACAAAAAAAGTGTTTTCTTTATTGTATCCTAGGCCATGTTGATCTTTGTTGAAGGAGATTTCTTCCCAAGGTTTGATCACCTTCTTGGAAAGATTATCCTATTGTTGTTCTTCATACTTGTTGTTGCTAACATTTTGTCCTTGATTTATTAGATCTATTGTATCACATTGGGCATCAATCATGAACAATTCATCAGTTTAACATGCTACATCAAACTGATCAATTTGGTCTGTGGTACTACTTTACATCATTAAGTAGTACAACTGGTTGGATGAGATCACTTGTTTTAAAACTTATATCAACATGTTTTCTTAGATCATATGTGTTGCAACCTTCATCAATATGATGAATAAGATCACTTGTATCACAAATTTCATTTGTTGTTGTGATGAGGTCTTATGTGTCACAACTTGCATTTGTCTTCTCTACACATTATGCATCTACTAAATCTTGCTTTTCACTTAACTTAATTTGAAGGCATGAATGAGTTTTTATTTCACTTTGAGCTCAATTTGAAAGTCTTTCGCTACTTCTAATGTACTAGTCATTTGATTGATTAAGGTTTGATTCTACTTCAACTTCCATTCCAGTATTTCAACTTTGTTCTGTAACTCATCACCACAATCTTAAAATCTTTAATCTCTAGTTCTGCACTTTGAAGACGTTTTCCTCCTTTACCCATTATGACTTTTGACACGCTCACTTGTACTGGCTCGCTTGCTTGATTTTTCTTGATGCTTTCTTGTAACACTTGCGAGATTTGAAGATCTCGCTCGCTTGAATTTTGTACTAGGATGAGCGTGTCATATACCACCGAAAATGCACCCAATGTTTACAATGACAAGTTCAAATGATATTAACTCACTTGAAGAGAATTGACTCACTTAATTGACTCAGTTGAGGAGAATTGACTCACTTTACCTCCTATAAATTCACAATTTGGGTGTCGGTCTCGACCGAGAATGCACCTTTACAATTCAACTCAATTTTATTTGAATTTGTTTACAAGTTAACTTACAAATTATGATTTTTCAAGTTACACAATGACTCATTGTCGTTGAATGTTGATGTAGTCTTTTGAAATGCATGTGTTCGTAGTTGCATTAACTTGATTGCCTTGCGTGAATTTACCTGTTGAGGTAGAATGTTGATGTTGCCAACTTTGATTATGTGTTGTAATTGCACAAATGCATGTGATTGTTTGTGCTTGATTGAATGCTCGTTGCAGCTTCTTGATTTCAGGTGATTTGATTAATGTGCTCGTTTCATTCACTTGCTTTAGACTCCTTGTGTGTGTTAGATAAGATAATTGTAGTGTCAAAACTAGGCACAAAAAATAAGCAACATCAAGAATCATGCACTACACAAGGTCTTCCTAAGATCCCCTTATTCAATTTCGGACGAATCTAGGACAATTCAACAAAACAAAAAATATAAGTATTTGAGTACATCAACCTTTCATCTTTACAACATCTTCATTGAAACTTCTTAAGCACAAAATTTGAGAACTCCTTGGAGGCAAATTTTCTTCAAAAACTAGATGTTCATTGGCTCAACCTCTCTCAAAGTAAAATATTACTTTGGATTACAACAAGAATTTCCTCAAAAAAAATTCACTTATCACTCCAAATACAAAACACTTATCACTACAAAATTACAAAAAATAATTTCACCTTATCACTCCACAATCAATAAATAAATAAATAACCTTTTTATCACTCCTCACCATAGATCTCCACATCTTATTTCTCCATTAACAAATTTCATTGAATCTTCTATACCATAAAATTTATACACCTTATCTCTCCAAAAACATTTTAACTAATTTATACCCACTTAAAACTCAAACATATTAAAATCCCCACTTCACATTACACCACTCATTCTTTCTTGTACATTAGACTCACGTTTTGGAAATACGCTTTTTCCACGCATAAAACCTTTAAAATATTACTCCATTAAGATTGCTTTAAAAAGTTTTGACTTTGGAGATTTGATTTACCTGATGAGAAAGTTCGAATCGTTGGAGGGCATTCACTTCAACGGCATGATTTGAATCAACGCATCAATGCTTCCACGCTATCTTTCTGGGCGGACTTTAAGGCACAACGGATCAACAATGTGAAAGTCGTTGGGCTCTTCTTGATTCCTGTGTTGGAAACAACTGGAAAATCTGGAGCTCGTCCTCCACTTCCGCTGCCACTTCGTTCTTCATTACAAAAACGCCGCTTGATAACACTGTGTTGACGCTCATTGTATTCTTTTTTTATCATTGAAATATATTTGATAACCTCTGGATCAGGTCGAAGTCTGAAACAGAAGACATGAAGCTAAGAATAGTGCCGAGCCCATTGAATTAGCAGAGACATAAGCATATATAAAAATATCAGAGACAAAAAAAACAGAGACTTAACAAATTCTGTCAATTCAACATCGCTCAATTTTGGAGGCTCAACGCTGGAGAGCAGGGCTTGATGGATTCTTCGACGCAACTGGTTCCATGCGGAAAACAAGTTCCATGCTGTCGGTTTTCTCTCACACTTGCACAGTTATGGGTTTTGAAGCATCACAAAAAGTATAACATCGTGTCATTGGATTTTTGCTATGGCATGCATATGGAGGCACCACCGCTATCGCTCCAAAGGCGATCACCTTTATGATGTAGTGTACCTAGAGTGAATTAGGTGCACTGAAAGTGAATAGACGCCTTTAAAATTTATTGATCTCTGTTTTTCTGATCTGGTAATGCCAACGTTATGGATATAGAATTACAAAACACACATACCTCACGCTATTCCAAGCACTGAATATACAACAATCAGCATGCTTCCTTTTTCCAACAATCACATCATCACGGATTCGTCAACAGCTTCTCGCAGGTTCTTCCACGCAAGTTGCTCCCTCTAAGCCTCGACTCTGGTTATACACTAGTACTGGAGTGTTTATACGCCATAAAATTTCAAAGCATAGATCTTCACGTTGGTCCAGTACGCATAGATCGATCTCCACATGCACAGACAAAAAACAACTTTTGTGATTCACCGTTGATTCATATGACAGCTTCCATAGAATGGCCGATTTAAATCGCCACTATACTACAAGGCTGGAACACTTAATCATACAACTAGAGTTAAAACAATGGCTCAATCAGTGCTTCCATTTTAAAATGGGTGTAGAGATCCTCTAACATACGTCGTAGTACCATGGCTCTGATACTATACGTAGAATTTGCAATACACATATATTAAAATATCAGAGACATAAAAATCATACATGGCATAAAAGTCCTTAACTTTACTGTATTTTTCTCATAATGTAATTTATAAATAGTGTTTATGATACATATATTTTGGACATTATGGTTGAGCAAATATCTCAAACAAAAATTAATCTAGGAGTATAACTAGTTGAAGAGAATCTCTCAACCAACTAGGCCTAAAGTGACTTCTAACCATGAGGAACAAACTCAATCTAGAAAGGTAGGATGAAATCCAACTTTCTTGATTTTAATTAATTTAATTGTTTTGGACTTAGAATTGTTTTCATCACATGAGAGTGAGTCTAACACTTAGCTCAAGTGGTTTGGTGAACAATTCATTTCCCCAATCATGTGGGTTCAAGCCCTCGAAGAGATGTTGTAATCAGCATGTTTGTGGCATTTATGAAATAGTTGTATTTGTGTAATAGTGGCAATCCATCTTTCAAAGTTACCAATTCCTCCATAAATTCTCACTCTTGTTAAAAATAATAATAATAATAAATATATTTATCCCCTCTTGTTAGACCTTACCAATTCCTCCATAAATTCTCACTCTTGTTAAAAATAATAATAATAATAAATATATTTATCCCCTCTTGTTAGACCAATAGGTAAGGAAAGATAATACATCCGTCCCTAATATGTCAATATTTTGGATAGCTTTGGTTATGACTTTGTCATTAGTTGAGGGTTAGTTAATGTGCAAGAATGGTAATGGTGTGTAAGTCAGAATAAGAGAAAATCCATGATTTTCTAGCAAAGAGTATTTTAGACTCCCAAGATTGTTGATAGATACTCTTCATGGTCAAGGTATTTTTTTCTATTGAGTCAATCAATTGATTAAATGGCCACATCTACGTAATGGAATTAAGGATGAAAGAGTCAGTGACAGTTTAGGTGTATAAGATGACAAGGATGTAGTATGGATGGGATATGTGGATGGGATATGTAAAGTGGCTTTAAAAATGGCATATTCATTTTAAGGGTGAAGATGATATGTTGACTTGGTCTAGAATCATACGTATAGGGAATTCGCTTCCAAACTAGGGTACAAGACTTCCTTTATTGAAAATCTACAAGAAGAAAGAGAGAGGTGGTCAAAGGAAATATGGCAATTATCTATGACTTTGGATTATAATTTTTTATGTGGTTTTCCCTTACGAAGACAATAAAATGAAACGATTAACCACCATTTGATATATTCTTTGTATCCTATCAAAGTATCAAAGTATGGGGGGAATGGAGGTATTAATAGGTTGTA
This sequence comes from Pinus taeda, assembly GCA_000404065.3. Taxonomy (NCBI): domain Eukaryota; kingdom Viridiplantae; phylum Streptophyta; class Pinopsida; order Pinales; family Pinaceae; genus Pinus; species Pinus taeda. The sequence goes on along the minus strand of APFE030328320.1, from coordinate 55,446 downwards.
TAGGTGCCTGCCAAGGTTAATTAGTAAATGATTGTCTTAAATGATGAAAAGGGAATAAAGAAATAAATCCCTTTGAAGCTTTCCCTTTGGTGGTTTCTGAGGAATATGGCTCATCCACGACTTTTCTATCTTTAGAGACACATATAGTCCTACTTTCTAGTGTTCTTAATATATCCAAATTTTATTTGAACTCATCAAAATTCTTGAAAGAAAAACAAAATACTAGGAATGTAGTGCATCCACCACTCAAGAAGGGTTGCCTTTGCAGCTATTTTCAATGCACTGAGCCAAGAATTGCAATCTAAGTGTGGTACTATTTTTTTCTTCTAAAAAAAAAAAAAAAAAAAAAAAAAAAAAAAAAACCCCTCAAAATTGGACTAGAAGTTGGTTCAAATAATCTTCCAAAGTTACATTGTTGGGAGTACTTATTGAAGTTGGTAGTGGAGATTGTGATAAAGATGTTACAAGTATTTGGGGACTTGAAAGTGGTTTTAAATTGGATGACAAGTAAATGTAGGATGATCAATTTTTTTTTGTAGTCAATTGTAGGTCAAGGTAAAATGCCAAAGACTATTTACAAACATGTCTTTAGAGAACTAAATTCTAAAGAAAATATATTATCTAAAGAAGGCTTAACCTTAACAACTAATTCTAGTTCCTTCATAGAGTCTAAAGAATGAAGTATTATTGAAAGTTCAATTTATAATATGATACAAGAGTATCAAGCTCTTTGGTTACTTTAGAATTTTGTTATATACCTAAGTGATGATATATTAACTTTTTGGTTTATATTTGATTACACTAGCAAAAATTTAATGGACACTTATGAATAATGGTCAACTTAGTTTAAAGGACATCTTTAATATCGATGGCACTTGTAACTAGGAGAAGGCTATATGCCTCCATGAACAATCTAGGTTGTTCTAATTAATGGATCTCTCTTTGAATGTTGTTCAAGTATTTGTGATGTATATGTATTATATATATTATATATATATATATATAATTTCACACATTCAACAAATACTTTAACAACATTCAAAGAGATATTAAAAAATACTTTTTAATGAGGAGGAAAAAGGGTATGAGGAGGGGGAAACCTCAACCACAACATCTTCTTATTGGAGAAACATTGTCCTTCTTTAAATTACCCTAATAATTGTAATAATAATTATGGTCTTCCATTTAACCCTTAAAAATTAGGAAGAAAGTGAAAACCTTAAGTTGGACCTGTCCTTCTTATAATCCTCCCAAAGGTATTCAACTAAGTGCATGGAGGGAAATTCCCTATTTTTCAAATATACCTTTAACTAATGACAATTATCTCCTTATATAGTTTTCAACTCTAGAAACTCTCCCATAAAATATAATTTCTTTATAATGCCTTATAGTCCTCCCATGTTGAAGAACTCCCTTATTCATCAGTTTTCCTTTTTATTAGATAAAATACTTTGTATAGGTCCACATTGTCGCTTGTCATCTTTCTATTTCACGAGATCCTCTTAAAGCATGCATTCATCCTTCATTAATGGGTTTTCCCATGTCAATAATGCTACTTGGAACCTCCTCATCCAAAGAGATTAACTCCAAATAAGTAGAAAATGCCTCAAACAAAATTTTGTTTCCCCACATCCCTCCTCAAATGTAAAACATGCCTCCAATTATGTAGAAGCACGTCAAATAATGTGTCCTCAAACTAGAGAGACCTAAAAAGTAAAATACACCTTCAAATATGTGAAACATGCCTTGAAAAATAGTGTTTACCCCAAAATTCCTCTTCAATGGTGAAATATAACTACAAATATGTGGAGGCTTCTCCATAATGGTATCTCTCATCCCCTCTTGCTTTCAACATGTCATAGCCACCTCCTTAAATAGGGTGTTCAAAATGAAGTGGAGAGTTAACCATGGCAAGTGTAATTTTAGTGCCACATGGTAACTTTAAAAGTAGGGTGTTTCTTCCTTGTGTTTATTAACTCAATTTCCCGATCACATTTCATGCTTTATACTTCCAGTAGATAGGATGTTCCCTCATTATTTGGTGTTTCTCCAAGTCATGGGTTCACCTTCCTTTATTGATCCAACATTACTCCCTCACACTAAGTTATCTTGCCATAAATGATGAGTAGAATCATGATTAAGCAACATAAAACAAGGTACATAGCCTATGTGTTTCCTCCTACCAACTTGTAATTGTGACTAAACTCCAAGTATTTGTTGTTGTTGAGAGAATAAAGCCACTAATTTTACAAAATAAGCCACGGAAAATAAGTTTTACTGTGGATTCTCTGGTAACTATGTCTAAAGATATATACCACAGATGTCTTAAATCCAAGCCATGCATTTTCAGAAGATAACAGGACTATTGAAAGACAATGGTGGGGGGAAGTCATTATAAGTTTTAAACATTTTCTATAAAGTAATGTACATATATTCTTTATTAAAACAATAACATTCTCACACAGTACTAAAAAAATTACCTCATAAACCCTTAATTGGGAAAGCCAATAAATGTTTAGATTGCACCTTTAACTCTTATTGTATTAACTCTACCATTTATGATACAATGTATAGGATTTTGTGGCATCCAAAAATCTAATATGAAAATCCAGATTAGATTTCTTAACTATAATAATCATTGGCTAAAAAACACCCAAAAAATAAAAAAATGGATAAAAAAATAACCCATTTATTTATTTTTATTTTTTTATGGGGCTTCAACCTCCCTTGCACACCACGGAAACCACCCCCCATGATCCAAGAGGATCCTAGAGGATTGATCTAGGTGGATCTTCAGAAAGTACGAGTGGCATGATAAAAGGCTCAAAACTCAAAGTGGAAAAATTTGGGTAAACTTAGAATTAGATCGAACTGCTCGTCATCCTGATTCCAACGGTGTGAACAACACTCAAATCTGAGTTCATATGAAGAAGTTAGAGTAAGTCAAATTTAAAATTTGACTTGTCCAAGTGGCAAGAGGAGATGACATGGCAAGTTTCAATGAATGGGGAAGCGCCAAGTGGAAAGCTTACATTAGGCCCGCATATCGCATATCACAGAAAATAGAGTTTGTGGATTAAGGAATTTCCCCCCAGCATTGCCGATTTGGAATTGCGATATTGCATATCACGGATTGGAGGTGGACAAGTATTTTAAGAATCGGCCCCTGGGAGAGCCAGTTGAGATGCGATAAAATCGCAATCGCAGATCACAGTAGGAGCATGGAGTATCACCCTGGCTGCCGCCGATTGTGATTTGCAATGGGGGACTTTCATACCTGATATTTTTATACACTATATTTTATAACCTCTATGGGTCTGTCGATATCGTAGTTGTATGGACTTTGATATCCACCAAGGGAAAGCACTGATTCCGATTTGCGATGGGGCTCTGGACTCAATATTTTATGGACTAGGTTTGATAATCCTGGCGGGTCTACAGTTATATGGGTTTTGGTATCCACCGATGGAAAGCGTCGATTACGATTTGCGATGGGGTTCCTAGATGCGATAATTTATATGTTGTGTTTTATATCCTAGAGGGTCGCTATATCGCAGAACACTTGAAGCATGATTTGAGTCTTCTGTCGATTGGAAACATTGATAGAGGGGACCGCCAATAGTAACAGCCAACGAGTCAAACACGCATTCCAAAGGAGTTTCACCATATTTGTAAGGTTGTTGTCATGTCTCATTTAGGCCCGAGATCCTTGATATCATATCAAACCCACCTGGTTTACTTGGTCTATGGTTGGAAACTGCCCGGGAGTTGAGGAATTGCCGCCGTGAATTATATCAAGGGCCATTTGTTTCGAAAGAGGAGGGGGATACTAACACAGAATATTGAGAATAGCAGTAACCCGACCCAGTCGTAGGCCGGGACGTTGTCTTGAGCAGCAGGGAGGTTCCAAGAGGTTGCAGAAAGCCCGATTATCTGAATTGGGAGTTTAGATAGGCTCTCCATTTTCCATCTATATTCCATAGTGGAGGTATAAGGATGTTTTATGTAAAAATATGCTTGTAATTCTCTCTTTCCATGCCATTTAATGAATGAAGACCTCCCCACTATTGAGCAAGGCCCAGAGATGTTGTCCAAATTAGATGAACTCCATAATCAAATCTTTGTGTGATTATGTCTCTTTTATCTTAATTTTATATGCTTATGTTCCATGGATTTTAAGTGCTCTGTTATATGTAATTTTGATGCATCTATAAGAAAAAAGAAAAAATCTTGGATCAAGTGGTATCAGAGCAGGGCTTAGTTGATGTGAATTGCATGAGTACGCTAACCAGAGATCAGCCTCAAAGGACGTGCATTACAAAGAGGAGACATGGTGGATGTTGAATCTCGTTGGGAATAGAAGCGGTCTTGTGGCTGTTAAGAATTGTGAGCGTGAATGACCGAGTGTGCAGCCATGGAGAGTGACACGAGACCTTCCTACAAATATCCAAAATGGTGGACATCATGTAAGAAGCATATGAGAAGAAGAAGGTAAAGCAGATCTGGAGGAAGCAGGCTTGTTGTAGTCATTGCAACAGAGGTGGTCATTAAAGATCCACATATTGGAGGCTCCATCCAAAGCAATGTTGCAAGGACAAAGCATCCGTGCACGAACTAGGTGAAATAATTGTTTAACCAACAAATGCACCACAAGGAGACGACCCATTCACTTTGAAGGTGAAAGATGGTTTTTCTAAGTGTGGTAGAATGTCATGGCCTTGTTTTTAAATCATGTGTTGCATGTTTAAACTGTAAAATTTATGATGTGTTTTCCATCACTTGTTGCAGTAACAATGATGTTTGTTCTTATTGTGTGTTACAGTTTAAACTGTGAAAGCGATGATGTGTTTCCATCACTTGTTGAAGAAACAATAGTGTTTGGCCTTATTTTTGTAAATCATGTGTTGCAATGATGATGTGTTTTCCATCACTTGTTAAAGCAACAATGATGTTTGGCCTTGTATTGATATTTGGAGTATTGTTTCCATTTTTATGTAAACTTGACCACAGAGTATGTGTTATAAAATCGTAGTAAGTATGGGATGCTTGGCTCATTTTTTTGGTTACATAGCAAAACATGTAATTTGCAAGATATTGTACTACAGGTTTGCAAGGGATGTAGGTGTCAACTCATCGCTTATGGCTTCGAAGGACAAAGTTGAAGGAGAAGGAAGAATGACCTATTAGGAAACTTGCAGTGCAGACAAAGCACATAGCAGTTGCAGATTATTTAAGGCTTTTAGAGGACCAAAATCTTCTCTTAGTGGGGATGATTGATCCCGGAGGATCCAGGAGAATTAATCCAGGTGGATCTTCAGAAAATACCAATGGCATCATAAAAGGCTCAAAAATCAAAGTGGCAGAATTTGGATAAACTTAGCATCAAATCAAATTGTGCATCATCTTGATTCCAACAGTGTGAACAACACTCAAATCCGAGTTCATACGAAGAAGTTATAGCAAGTCAAAGTTCAAGTTTGACTTGTCCAGGTGGCAGGAGGAGATGACATGGCAAGTTCCAAAAAATGGGGAAGTGCCAAGTGGCAAGTTGTTATTGGGTCCGCATATTGCATATCGCAGAAAATAGAGTTCGTGGGTTAAGGTGTTAGGGTCCTACCCTAACCCCCTTATTTATGTAATGGGACCACGTCATAGTCAAGAGTCAATAAAGCCCATATTAATAATTGTAAGTGGTTAATCCGCAATTAATAACGGAACCACAGTTAGTTGCAAATGGGCCGTAGTATTAGATAGATGGTATTAGTAACACCATAGTATTGGCCCGTGGTATTGCATGTATGAGTCATATATAAAGGATAGAGACTCCCTGCGAGGAGCATCGTGTTTTATTTTGTAATCGAGCTCTGCTCTATTGGAAGTTTCCCCCTCGAAGAGGCAAGTGAACATTACTCTCTGAATAATAGAATCATTGCTATTCTGTGTCCTGGGTATCTTTTCTTCACATATTCTGTGTTCTGGGTATCTTTTCTTCGCATATTCTGTATTTGGGTATCATTTGCAGGTTAAGAGCATAACAAGTGGTATCAGAGCACTTTCCAGGGCCGGTGGGATCTCCATTTCGTAACAAAAAAAAAAAATTGGCTAGAGACGTGTTCCGGCGTCTTTAAACCACGGGATCTGTCGTTGAACGCATAAATCTACGGATTTGGGGAGGCATGCACGCAGGAAATACAAGAGGTGGTCACATCTGTTGGACTCCTTTGTAACCCCTGTGGGTACCCCTTCGAGTAGTAGCGCATTTGACAGAACCGCGCATGGACTGTCTTCCACGTACCCTCTGGGTATATCGGAAGCCCCCTAGGATCCTTTAAAACCTTGCCATAGATAAACCGTCGGCTGTCTCGCGGCTACAGTACACCGAGAACAGCACTCGGAGAGATTACTCGCCCGTACGATAGGGTAGTCAGGTTGTACGGCTAAGGGTACGGTCGATCCTCCTTAGTTAGAGCCCTGAAACATTGGGTCTAGTACTACTGCCAGACCCTTATGTATATTGAGATCTGTAGCACCTGACACTGCTCAAGACCCTAGTTCCCTTTTCTATCATCATTTCTTCCAGATCCGCTTGTGCAAAGGAGTGCAGCAGCAACAGACATCGGTCCCAATCAGCCATTCCGATCTATTAGATCCATCAGATCCGCAAAAGCAGTCAGTTCCACCGCCCAGTGCTATCAGATCCACCATTCAGATCTCTCAGATCCACTAGATCAGAGTCGTTGTGAAGGGTTCCTATACTGGGGTATAAATTTCGCAGGACTTTTGACCGCATTGACATTTTGAGAATTTGGCCACTGCAGTATAGATAAGGGAGGAGTAAAACTCCGTTAGGAGTTTTCAGAGAAAAAAAAAAAAAACTGAGATCTTTCGGGGCGCTTATTGGTGATCTAGCCCATCAGAATCAGGACGACGAGCTGAGCACGGTGGTACCATTCACTTCTTAGTGAATTTTTTTAGGCGGTCCCACTTTTCAAAAAATCTGGTTGGTGTATGGTAGCAACTAGAGCTCAAGCGATGTCCAATGAAAGGATGGACAAACTTGAAGAATCAGTGCATAACCTTGACATTCAGGTTACCAGACTACTTAGCATGGTCGAAAAAATAGTCCCGAAGGGCAAGGAGCACGCCCATGAGGAGGAGTATAATGGCCATGAACACAATGAGGGTGATTCTAGCCACTCTCCTCACGTCTGGCACACCCACCCACAACCCAGTCAGTGACCTCCCAAGTTGGATATGCATAAATTTGACGGTTCTCACCCGTCGGCATGGATAGCACAAACGGAGCAATATTTCAAACTAAATCGCATCTACGATGATGAGACTCAGCTTATTTTTGGGAGCATGTACTTGGACAATGAAAGGTGTCAATGGTGGGAATGGCAGCAACGTTGCACTGGAACTTTTAGGACTTGGCCCAATTTCACCAAAGCTCTTCAAGACCGCTTTGACCAGGAATCATCTTTCTTGGGTCGTCTTACTAAGCTCTGACAGATTGGTACAGTGGGTGAATATATTACAACTTTTGAAGCCATAGCCTTCCATACTTGGGGTCTCTCAGATGGGTTCTACACGAAATGTTTTATCAGCGGTCTTAAAGAAGCTATCAAAGCCCAAGTCTTATTGCACCACCCTCCCACATGGACGGAGGCTTGCAAGGTAGCTCGTAACGTTGAAAGTGCATTAGCAGCCCAATACAGTTGCCCAAATTTCTCCGCTAAAGGTCGCCCCCCACAGGATCACAACACGACTCAAACACTTAAAGTCCAAAAGGTGTCACCTGCGGAGAGGGCCGAAAGAAGAAAGGAAGGCCTATGTTACTACTTTGATGAAAAATACTCCTCAGGGCATAAATGCAAGGAGCCCACTTTTTTTCAAATTGATGCCACTGACTACAGCTCAATAGAGGAAGAGCCACCATTGGAGGAACATGAGCCGCTTGAAAAAAACAACTAACAGGACAATGTCTCTGACGAACCAGTTATTTTGTTGCATGCTTTGGCAGGGATTTCTTCCCCTCAAACTCTCAAAATCGGAGGTTTTATTAAACATCGCCCAGTAG
>APFE030328320.1:3860-43515 GCA_000404065.3 Pinus taeda | reverse complement strand
CTACCTTAGGTGTTTCACTTCAAAAAAGAAACACCTTTGGGTACAGTGGTTACCTCTGGCGGAATGGTGGTATAACACCAACTATCATGCCACCACCAAAATGACTCCCTATGAAGCAGTCTATGGTCAACTTTCGCCTTCCCCTACTTCTTATCTCACGGGGTGCTCCAAAGTACAAGCCGTTGATCAACTCCTACAACACCGCGCAACCATGCTCGCCCACCTGCGCGAGAATCTTCATCAAGCTCAGAACCGTCTGAAGCAACAGGCTGACCAACATCGCTCAGAGCGCCACTTTCAAGAAGGGGATCAGGTCTTTTTGAGGCTGCAACCCTATAAGCAAACATCACTCAAAGACAAGGGTTGTCAAAATCTCTCTCCAAAATTCTATGGACCATACCAAGTACTTCAGCGCATTGGAGAAGTGGCTTACAAGTGGGCTTTGCCACCTACAGCAAAAATCCACCCAGTTTTCCATGTATCGTGCCTCAAGAAAGTGATTGGGAACAATTGCCGAGTTCAAACCAGTCTACCGGAATTGGACGAGGAAGGGTCAATCTGGCTTCAACCAGAACAGGTTCTAGACACACGAGACAAGCACCTGCGCGGCCGCCATGATTAAGGAAGTCCTCGTCAAATGGAAAGACACCTCTCCGGAAGATGCAACTTGGGAGCCAGCCACTATTCTGCAACAGTTTCCGCAGCTTCAGCCTTGAGGACAAGGCTAGTCTTAAGGGGAGGGCATGTTAGGGTCCCACCCTAACCCCCTTATTTATGTAATGGGACCACGTCATAGTCAAGAGTCAATAAAGCCCATATTAATAATTGTAAGTGGTTAATCTGCAATTAATAACGGAACCACAGTTAGTTGAAAATCGATCGTAGTATTAGATAGATGGTATTAGTAACACCACGGTATTGGCCCGTGGTATTGCATGTATGAGTCATATATAAAGGATAGAGACTCCCTGCAAGGAGCATCGTGTCTTATTTTGTAATCGAGCTCTGCTCTATTGGAGGTTGCCCCCTCGAAGAGGCAAGTGAACATTACTCTCTTAATAATAAAATCATTGCTATTCTGTGTCCTGGGTATCTTTTCTTCGCATATTTTGTGTTCTGGGTATCTTTTCTTCGCATATTCTGTATTTGGGTATCATTTGCAGGTTAAGAGCATAACATAAGGAATCGCCCCCTATCATTGTCAATTTGCAATATCACATATCATAGATCGGAGGTGGAAAAGTGTTTTAAGAATCGACCCCTGGCAGATCCAGTTGCTATGTGATAAAATTGCAATCACATAACATAGCGGGAGCATGGAGTATCACCTTGGCCGTCGCTGATTGTGATTTGCGATGGGGGACTTTCGGACCCGATATTTTTATACACTATATTTTATAACCCTGGTAGGTCCGCTGACATCGTAGTTTATGGACTTTGATATCCGCCGAGGGAAAGCATCGATTGCAATTTACAATGGGGCTCCTGACCCGATATTTTATGAACTATGTTTGATAATCCTGGCAGGTCCACAGTTGTATGGGTTTTGGTATCTGTCGATGGAAAGCGTCGATTGAGATTTGCGATGGGGTTCCCGAATGTGATAATTTAAATGTTGTGTTTTATAGCCTAATGGGTCTGTTGTATCACGAAATGATTGAAACATGGTTTGAGTCTTCTGTCGATTGGAAATGACAATAGAGGGGACCGCCAATAGTATCAATCGTCGAGTCAAACACACATTACAAAGGAGTTTTGCCATATTTGCAAGGTTGTTTCCATGTCTCATTTAGGCCTAAGATCCTTGATATCAGATCAAACCCGCCAGATTTACTTGGTCTATGGTTGCTGCTATGACTTATATAAAGGGTCATTTCTGTCAAAAGAGGAGGGGGAGACTGACATAGAATATTGCGCACAATAATAACCTGACCCAGGTGTAGGCCATGACCTCGCCTTGAGCAGCAGGGAGGTTTTGAGAGGTTGTAGAAAGCCCGACTATCGGAATTGCGTGTTCGGATAGGCATTTTTGCACGATTTTTCACCAGGAAGTCAGTGGTGTTGTCTGTTTTCTAGAGTTGGGCTCTCAATTTGCCATCTATCTTCTAGCCTAGAGGTATAAGGATGTTATATGTAAAAAAAATCTTGTACTTCTCCCTTTCCATGCCATTTAATGAATGAAGGCCTCCCCACTATTGAGTAGGGCCCGAAGATGTAGTCCAAATTGGATGAACTCCGTAATCAATCTTTGTGTCTTGATCTCATGTGCGATTATGTCTCTTTTATCTTCATTTTATATTCTTATGTTCCATGGTTTTTAAGTGCTCTATTATATGCAATTCTGATGCATCTATAAGCAAACAAAATCCTGGATCACCCCACCCCCAGGTCATTATACACGGAATGGAGATAATCATGCAAAGAATATAACATATTTCCAATAGTGATGATCCATGCTTAATGAATCCTTCGTCATTTTGTTTTTACATTTACTAGAGTTTACAATAAGTATTTTCATATATACACAGAATTTCACCATCATACACTTACATAGTGAGTCAGAACAATTTTGGCCACTCTTGACACTTTCCATTCATTTCATTAAATTTGAAAAAAATTAATAAAATAGTATTCGTGGCTTTGGTCGAAGCGTAATTTTTCCCAAGGGATATTGATTATTTTACGTTTGATTGCAAAATCAGGTGTTCAACTGTAAATAAATAAATAAAGCCCATTCAATAGTAATAAATAAGACTTTAAATATAGTTTTCCATGCAACTTGAATCAACTCAAACAAGGGCTCGAGAATAAAATGATATGCATTTTAGCGGGGGTTGTTCAATATGATAACAAGTTAAATATGTTCATATTGAATTTGAATACTATGTTTTCAAATTCCAAAATCATGCATACCAAATGAATATATCACCTTGCAATTCCAAATCAAGTAACACTTGAATAGGGTGTTTAGGAGGTGATGCAACTTTCCCATACCACCACCATCATGGCAACCATATGGTAGAGGATATTGGCACATGCTAGGGAGAATATCTAGGTAGAAGGGGGCATACAACCTAGGATGGGGTTAATCAAACCACCTATTTAGTACTTCAGGGGTAGGTTGTTGAGAGATTATGCTTAGTTTAATGGTTTTATAGTTTGCTCGAGAGAATATTGACCCACAATTAGCATTAACACTACTTGCACACACTAAGAAATTGATATCAACTAGAATATAGACGATTAGAGGGTTCATTATTACCTTTCTTATTTGTATGGTTGGGTTTGCCATAGCCATATAATGGCTTGGGCCTCTGAACCTCCACATTTTATAGCAAACAAGAAGACCCGATGGACTGAAATCAAAGGGAACCAAGAAAACATGGATCCCAAAAATCATATGGTATCAAGTCACCATTCTAATTTATGAATCTAAACAACCCAGGAGGAAGAGGGAGAGTTGAAGGGGAGAGCTTATCATTTGGAAAAAAATGATAGCCCTAAATCTGACACATATTATGCAACTTTAGTGTACAAGGTCCATCCTTTGGTTGATAAGACACACCGAGAGATTAAAGAGTAACATATTATGATTAGGAAGAAAGAGAATAAGGCTTAGAAGAGAGAGGATTTGAGGGTAGTCACCAAGATGTCATTGTCTAATGACTATACAAATAGAAGATAGAGTCAAGGTATGTATAGGATCCACTAACAACATCGAAATTGATGTAGATTTCTCTCTCATTATCCCATACTCAAGATTCTCCAAAAGTAGGAATACTTGGCATCCCTTAAGTTTAGATCTAAATTTGCACACACAAAAAGTTAATTACATGCCATTTTGATTCAAAGGAGGAAATTAAAAACCATACTTTGTAATAAATCGGGGAGAATCTCCTCCAATTAAATAAAAATTACTACTTTCTATTACAAACCCTCTAGGGTTTAAGAAAAGCTAAGAAGGAGAAGGTAGAGGAAGACAGAGAAGAGCATTGAATTTAGGGTGAATATTTTTCCATCATCCTATCTATCTAGATGGTGATGTAGACTACCAAATAGAGGATTAGGTTTAGTTATCCTTCTACCCATATATCTTTTATGTTCTCTTGCAAATATCTTAGATTCCATAGAGAGTCTTTTTCAAATTGGTCGTTTTGTATATGTGAATGTTTGTGAAGTCCATAGGCCAAGAAATAACAAACTTTGTTTTCCTAGTTTCTAATTTCATTATAGCTAGGAAGGTATGAAGTTAATTTCCTAACTTCAATTTTAATGATAATTGCTTCAGAATGTGACCTAGGTAACTTCATGCCTTCATTACTTGGTGGCCCACTCCATAAGGTATGAAGTTCATTTCCTAGCTTCAATTATAATCATAATTGCTTTAGAATGTGACCTTTGAGTTTCAAGTGTACCAATGTATGTTCTCTATCTCTCTTACCCACCATTACCCCATAGCCAGTAGGCCCATTCAATACTCTGGCGGGTTTGTCTTAGTACCATACAAGCATAGCCTCACTGGAGGCAGACTTGTTCAGTACCTAGGCTGGTTTGATTGTACTTCCCAGTACTTCCTTTTATCATTTTTCCTTTATATATAGATAGATAGATATAGATATATATATCACTCAAGAGATTCGAACTAATGTATACTTCTCAATAGTAGCTTTTTAAAGTGTAAGGAATTTGGGTGGTACAAGAGTATTTTATATTTTCCAAGCACATAACCAATTATTTATATATATCCCAAGGGAAAAATCATCCAAAATAATCTTAAATATCAGTTATTTAATATATAATAAAGCATCTTAGATAATGATTGAAACGTCCCTCTCGGATAGTTTTTCATGCTAGGGTTCTCATGAAAGCCCGTCACGGTTATAAAGGATTAGTCCACCATTAGAGGTTGTTCAACAATACCTTCTTAGAGAAACTTGAAAATATTTCTTGAATAACAGCTTGTTAACGCGACTAGACAAGGAGTAGGGTTTTGCCTTTATGAATGGGAAATATCAAACATAACAATGACAAATCCCCCTTACTGACTTAATGGATGATATTGGCCAAACAACATGAAAAGGAACCAATAAATTACGTATAGTAACTTCAAAATATAATGAGGCATTAAGGGTGAATCACACCTGACAAGACTTACCACAAGAGTGCTTAATGTTGATAACTAAAGTTTCAATAGTTGTGCCTTCGAGAGTTATGGTATCAAGAATGTTGTTGTAATAGTTTTATTTCAAGATTGTGTGTGTGTGTGTGTGTGTGTGTTTGTGTGTGTGTGTGTGTGTGTGTGTGTGTGTGTGTGTGTGTGTGTGTGTGTGTGTGTGTGTGTGTGGTTATTTATTTATTTCTTCTATACTATCCTACACTATTTTATTTAAAAATAGTAAGATCTCCTTCAAGTGTAGGAGGACTTCCAGTGCAACCATGTGTGTAACAGAATACCAAACATACTCATACTCAAATTTAAAAAGTAAGCTTTAACGTATATGGGAGTATGAGAAACCAACTCCTATAACTAATATGGTACCAAGAGTTGTCGAAGGATGAAGGAATGTTGTATGCTATGAATTGTTTGGAACCAAGATTTGATATAGTCCACATGTTCATGGTTCTCCAATTCATTAAAGATTATTGGCATGTTCTCCTTTATTATCTCATACAATTCTTTCGCAGCTTGATGTTCTCCTTTGTTATCTCATAAAATTCTTCCACAGCTTGATGTTCTCCTTTGTTATGTCATATAATTCTTCCACAGCTTGATGATCACTCTCTTGGGGACATAAGGGATATGGTGAGAGGCAAGAGAGAGACTCCTCGATATCGAGCTCCAATGTGTGCTCTTCATTGATGATTTCTTCTCCTTCATATTGGAAAGTATGATCAAGGGAAATTCCTAGGTTTTTCTCTTAATATTGTTCATGAGATTTAACAATACTTCCAGAATAAGTTCCAATCATATCTTTTTCCTCTGATGGTCTTTGGATTGGATCTTCTTCCTAGGCTAAATGCTTTGTGGTGATATGGTAAGTTCTAGGATTCACTCTTCTCACTGATCTTAAGATATGTCATTACATTCAATATGGGAGGAAATAGGAAGAATAGGTGTTTTAAATTGTTGTCGAACCTTCTTGTTTGGATTAGGGTTAGGTTGAAAAGGTAGTTGGGACCATAGAGAAGGATTACTTGGTGGTAGATTGAATGGGAATTGCAGTTGTTGGTTCTCAAGCAATTAAGTTTGAATGGGGGACTGCCCTAGAAAGGAGGCTCCAAACCATCCTTGAGGCCATAGGAATATTTGACTTTAGGGAGAGGTCCATTGTGGCCATATGGTAGGGTATTTAATTGAAGGAAGACTAGAAGTTTTCCATGGAACTGTAGGATTATGAATTTTCTAAGGAACATGTTGAGGATCATAAAAGATAGTGACGTTGCATGGTGTTCTGAAGAAGATTGTGTCGAATAGACATGCTAAGTTCACTTCTAGAGTCTGGAAAGAGTTGTTTGCAGGTTTTGGTATAGAGTTGGCCTTCAGCACAACTTATCATCTGCAGACATATGGATGGAAAAAGAGAGTCAACATGATACTAGAGTATATGTTAAGGATGTATGTGATGCATCTGTAGCGGAAGTGGGAAGAGTATCTTCTATTGGTTGAGCTTCGTTACAACAATGGGTATCAGGAGTTGCTAAGGATGAGTCTATTTCAAGAACTATATGGGTGGAGTTGTAATACTCCCATTAGAGTGATCCAGTGAAAAGGGTGTCAATAGGACTGGATATGTTGGCAAAGATGGAATAGGAAATGCAAGTTATCAAGAAGAATCTAAAGACAGCATAGGACATGTAGAAAATTTATGCATATCAGCATAGATTTTTTGAGTTTCAAGTTGGGGAACATGTGTACTTATGCATCAAACCCAAGAAGATCTCCTTGAGGATTAGATCATGTGTGAAGCTAGCATCGCGGTATTATGGGCCTTGTGATATCATTAAGAGGATTGGACTAGTGGCCTACAGACTTGCACTGCCTCTGACAGTGAAAGTCCATGATGTTTTTGATGTTTCATTACTTAAGAAGTATGTAAAAGATGTTGATCATGTTATTGATTGATTTGTATTACAGGTAGATCCAGAAGTATAATTTCAACCACAAACTTAGTGTATTTTGTAGAGAAAGATGCTCATGCTCTGGAAACAAGTAATTGAGTAGGTTAAAGTGCAATGGAAGCAATTTGAGCCTGATGAATCTCCATGGGAGATGGTTGATCAGATACAGGCTATGTATCCTTCCTTATTTGTCAGTTGAGGAAAAACAAAATTGGTATAGGTATATATGTATATGGATGTAAATATGACAATGAGTTATGTTATAAAGATCCAATAAATAGTATGGGTGTCATGTTGTTATGTTGTCATGTTGGTTTTCTTTTCAGCAAGTTGATCATTGTAAATATTGCATAGACCTAGGTTATAAAGCTACATGGACAATATGTTTTGTTTTTCAGCAAGTTGATCATTGTAAATATTGCATCGAGCTAAGTTATAAAGCTCCATGGACAATATGTTTTTCTTTTCAACAGTCTGGTTGATTGTAGGGGTCATTGAACACCGAGGACAATGTTCCCCTGAGGGGGAGGGGTTTGTAATAGCCCCAGGTTAAAAATCCATATAATAAAGTTAATAAATGGAAAATAAGACCAAGGTCATGGGACACATATTTCAAGCTAGTTGTTGGGAAAAAAATCCTAGTGTGGGTGTTCATTTGGTTTATTATGGCTAAGGGAAATTGGAAAAAGCAATGGAAAAGGCTTTCGAAAGGCAAAGAGGCATTTTATTTATGAAAATAAAGGAAATTAGGAGAAAAGGAAGGTGAAAGGTCACATGTTGCATGTGAGGAGGAAAATGAAGGAAAAATGATGGGAATGGAAGAAAATAGAGGCCTCATTAATAAAAAGGCTTCTAAGGATTAGTTCACAACCTTTTGTTAGTTTAGTTTTGGGATCTCTCTCTCTATTCTCTCTTCTCTCTCATATTCTCATACACCTAGAGTATTATTGGAGCATTCTAGCATTGGAGGAAGGAAAAGAAAGCAAAGGGAAGCAGAGTTCAAGCAACAAAGAGTGGGATCAAGCGGCTACAATGGGATTACTTGCAGGTATCGAGTTGCATGTATGATTTCCTTGCTAGTTTTGGCATGCATGGTACATGTATGTATGTATTTGATTCTCTTGCTACAATTGGCATGGGTTTTGCTAGGTGTGACAATGGTTTTCAGTGTTGCCTTTCCATTTCCAGATAATCATGGTGTGATGGGGTTATTTTACTTGGTTGAGTTGGATTGTTGAATGGTTTTGAAACTAAGTGGGGTAGTCTCAAGAAAAATCACAAGACCTAGGAATCCATTGACCGGTAATAGCGGGGAACCAGTAATAGTGGGATACAAAGTAAAGCCTAGTTGTGAATACCCTTGTTGGGTCTAGGAATCTCTTGAATGGTAATGGCAGGATACACAGTAAAGCCTAGAGGGTGGAGATAGACACATTCCTCATGGTTTAGGTGGAGAGATCCAGAGGCATCCATGCTTGTTTAGGGCCTAGTGATCCCTTGACTGATATATGGCGAGATTGTGGTAAATCCTATAGTGTACGTTGATTGTTTGGGCATAGGAATCCCTTGGAGGGATACACAGTAAAGTCTAAAGAAGACTTTATTGATTCTAATGTGAGTCCCACATTCATGCTTGGAATATGGAATAGGGGTGATTGGATAAAAGAAAGATTTGGTTTAGCCTAATCTATGGTCAGGTGGTACATGGAAGTCCCTAACTTGGTTAGCCTTTGCATATGTTAATAAGAGTTATTTCCCTCTTGTGCATTACGTGTAAATGTGTTTGTAATTATGTGGTCATAATGGATGTTATATCATTGTTGTTTTGTTGGTTATAAACATGGTTTATGAAAGACTTGAGTTATGGCTCTCATCTTGTTTTGTTTCGTAAATGATATGTTAATGAATGCAAGACCTAATAGATGATAATACAATTATTGTGAGAGGGCATCAGACCTTCTTGATGATTCTCACATAAGTATGAAGTCTCTATGTTTAGAAGTGTTTATATGACCTGTACATTACATGTTTATGATGTGTTTGATGAAATGCCTCTCATGGTCAGTTCCTGGTTCAATTTTTGCATTAGAGGCCCTATCTTCCTGTTATTTACCATTTCTGAGAATTTCATTAATTTTTGGGAAGAGGCCTTAGTCATAACCTCAAAAAGTGGCTCAAAATTCGGGGTCACTGGCACAGAACTACCTTAAAAAGGCAGAAGTCGCATGGATGCCTTACTGTGAAAGTGACTAGAGTATCCCAGTCACATGGAAGGCTTGTCATGAGGGCGACTGGGGATCTAGTTTAGCAGAAAATCAATTTATCTCGAGGGTTGGGCACCTGGAGTGGTTGGTTAGTCCCTGGGGTCCTGTAGCTCCTAAGAAAAGTGAGTCTGGTTTTTGTTGTGTCGATTCCACTTCCTTAACTGTAGATGGGGAGTTGAATCATATCATAGTAAATATTTCTCATATGTTTACCTTGATGGAATGGTTAGCTTGGGTAAATGTCGGAGAAGGGTGTTACAGAGTGGTATCAGAGCATGGTTCACCCTTTGCACTAGATGGGGGGGGGATATGGTTGACATGCATGCATGTAGATTGTATATGTGTTTGATGTGTATGGATGGTGTTGGTCAGTGTGGGAATTGTATTTTCATGTAGAAGTCGAAGGTGTTTTTGTTGGGATGTGGTTTTTATGAATGCATGTCGATTGAATATGCAATTTTTGGGTATGATTGTTGTATATGTGGATGTATGCATGCATTGTCATGATTATAGTTGTCGTGCATGAGGGCATGGCATGTGGTCGATATGGTCATGCAAGATAATTGAGATGATGTTTATATAATACTATGATTATGTTTATACATGTATTGTGCTAATCCGGTTGATCTTGCATACAGATATCCTCCCCTCAACTATATTGAGGTATGTTGATTATGTTTATATTTTGGTTTAGCTAACACGGTATACTTGCAAGAAGAAGATAAAAAATGACTAGCAAGATGGTAGACTTCAATTCACTAGATTCACCATATAGATCTGATAAGCAACATGGTGATGGGCACTATCCTGACATAGTAGACACATTGAGAAGTTTGAAGGTAGAAATAAGAAGTTGCAAAGCAGATAATGACAGAATCATTTAAACACAGGAGAAACAAGCAGAGGTTAACACAGTTATCCTTCAGAGTTTGTTAGATTTGCAAAGAAAGGGACCACTTAGGATCAATCATGGACAAGAAGACATGACTAATGGGGCATATGGAAGTCTCAGTCAAGGATATGACTTGTTTGATCACTTGACTAATGGGGCATAGGGAGAAAAAATGTTCTCAAATATTGATATGAGATCAAGATAACATCAGGTACGCATCAAAGAAGAGGATATTTACAAGACTACTTTTCGGACCAAGTATGGATATTATGAGTTTTTTGTAGTTCCAATTGGTTTTACTAATGCTCCAGTTATTTTTATGTGCTTGATGAATAGTGTGTTGTGTCCTTATCTAAACAAGTTTGTTATTGCATCCATTGATGATATATTGATATATTCTAAGAATGAGGAAGAGCATGTTGAAAAATTAGCAACAGTATTGTGATTGATAAGAGAGCATTAGTTGTATGCCAAGCATAGCAAATGTAGTTTCTTTCAGACAGAGGTACATTTATTGGGACATGTTATTTCCAAGGAAGGCATAGTGGTGGATCTGTAAAATATAAGAGTTATTATGCATTAGGAAGCTCATAGGAATGTGGATGACGTAAGGTAATTTATGGGGTTAGTAGGTTACTACATGAGGTTCATTAGGAACTTCTCGCATATTTGAATGGACGGAGGAATGTGCGACAAGTTTTCAGTAGTTGAAGTAGTTGTTGACAAATGCTCTAGTTTTAAAGATTGCAGATCCAGACAAAGAGTTTGTGGTATGTACAGATGCTTGCAAGAGAGGACTTGGTGGAGTCCTGATGTAGGAGGGATAGGTGGTATGTTATGAATCAAGGAAATTGATTGAGCATGAGCAGAACTATGTGACACATGATCTTGAGCTGGCAGCGTTCATCTATGCTTTGAAGATGTGGAGGCATTATCTTACTGGCAGGAGGTTTGTAATGATCAGTGATCACAGTGGATTGAGATACCTATTTGACCAACCAAACCTAAATTCCAGACAAGCTAGATGGTTGGCCACGATCAATGAGTTCAATTTTGAGATCAGGTACATTAAAGGTAAAGAAAACATGGTTGTGAATGCTCTTAGCATAAGAGTTCAGGTAAATCAAATAGCAACTATGAGTTTTTATGGGACAGATCTTACAGGTCAGACAGTAGGATGACAGGTAAAGGGAGCTTATGCACAGTTTACAATAGGGTACAGGTGATCAGGATGTGGACTATCATCTCACAATGGATGGTTTGGTCATATTTAGGGGCATGATATATGTGTCAGAAAATAGTGAGCTCAAGAAGATTATCCTGAGAAATTTCATGTTAAACCACATTCAAGTCACCCAAGATACCAAAATACATTGATGGTGGTGAAGAAGTTCTACTATTTACTGAATCTGAAGAAGGAAGTGGTATAGTTTGTGGCTAGATGCTTGGATTGTCAATAGGTAAAATTAGAGTGTAAGCATCCAGGTGGATTACTACAGCCGATTTTGATTCCAGAGTGGAAATGGGAGGTAATTTCCATGGACTTCATTACAAGTTTGCCGAGGACATATAGACAGCATGATTCCATCATGGTTTTGGTGGTTAGGTTAACAAAGATAACACACTTCATTCTAATGAAGTCTACATATTCAGCTAGTGATGTAGCATAGGTCTTCATCATGGAGATTGTGAGGTTGCATGGTGGTCCGAAGAATATTATCTCAAACAGAGATGCTAAGTTCACTTCCAGATTCTGGAAAGAGTTGTTTGTTGGTTTAGATACAAAGTTGACCTTCAACACAACTTATCATCTGCAAACAGATGGACAAACAGAGAGAGTCAACAAGATACTGGAGAACATGTTGAGGATGTATGTGATGCATCAATGGCGGAAGTGGGAAGAGTATATTCCATTGGTTGAGTTTGCTTACAACAATTGGTATCAGGAGTCGCTAAGGATGAGTCTGTTTGATGGACTATATGGGTGGAGTTGTAATACTCCCATTAGTTGGAGCGATCCAGTGAACAGTATGTCGATAGGACTAAATATGTTGGTAGAGATGGAACAGGAAATTTAGGTTATCGAGAAGAATCTAAAGGTAGCATAAGACAAGCAGAAAAGTTATGCAGATAAGCATATATTGTTTAAGGAGTTTTAGGTTAGGGAACATGTGTACTTGTGAATCAAGCCCAAGAAGAGCTCCTTGAGGATTGGGTCACGTACAAACCTGGCACCTCGGTATTGCCAGTCTTTCGATATCCTTGATAGGATTGGACCAATTCCCTAGAGACTTGCACTGCCTCTGACAGTGAAAGTCCATGATGTTTTCCATGTTTCATTATTAAGAAGTATGTAAAAGATGTTGATCATGTTATTGGTTGGTTTGTATTACAAGCGGAGCCAGAAGGAGAATTCCAGTAGGAACCTTAGTGTATTTTTTAAAGAAAGATGCTCATGCTCCAGAACTGAGCAATCGAGCAGGTTAAAGTGTAGCGGAAGCACATTGGGCCTGATGAAGCTACATGGGAGATGGTTGATCAGATGCATGCTATGTATCTTTACTTATTTGTCGGTTGAGGCAAAGCAATTTTCATATATGTATATGGATGTAAATACCGCAATGAGATGTGTTATAAAGCTCCAATAAACGATATGAGTGTTAATTTGTTATGATGTCATGCTAGTTTTCTTTTCAACAGGTTTATCATTATAAATACTGCATCAAGCAAAGTTATAAAGCTCCATGGGAAGTATGCTTTGCTTTTCAATGATCTTGCTAATTGTAGGTGTCATTTAACACCTAGGAGGGTGATCGTATAAGGGGGATGGGTTTGTAACATCCTTGGGTTAAAAATCGATGTAATAAAGTTAATAAAGGAAAAATAAGACCAAGGTTATGGGACATGTATTCCAAGATGAATGTTGGGAAAAACATCCTAGTGTAGGTGTTCATTTGGTTTATTATGGCTACTAGAAATCGGAAAAGGAAATAGAAAATGCTTTGGAAAGGAAAAGAAGCATTAATTGCATTTTATTTATGAAAATAAAGGAAATTAGGAGAAAAGGAAGGTGAAAGGTCACAGGTTGCATGTGAGGAGGAAAATGAAGGAAAAATAATGGAAATTGAAGAAAATAGAGGCCTCATTAACAAAAAGTCTTATGAGGATCAGTTCACAAGTTTTTATCAGTTTAGTTTTGGGAGCTCTCTCTCTATTCTCTCTACTCTCTCATACACTTAGAGTATTCTTGGAGCAGTCTAGCATTGGAGGAAGGAAGGAAAAGGAAGGACAAGAAAGCAAAGTTCAAACAAGGAAGAGCAGGATCAAGCTATTATAATGGGATTACTTGCAGGTATCGAGTTGCATGTATGATTTTCTTGCTAGGTTTGGCATGCATGGTACATGTGTGTGTGTATTTGGTTCTCTTGTTGTCATTAGCATGGGTTTTTCCAAGTGTGACATTGATTTTCAACCTTGCCTTGCTATTTTTGGATAGCCATGGTGTGTTGGGGTTCTTTTACTTGGTTGAGTTGGATTATCGGATGGTTTTGAAATGGAGTGGGGTGGTCTCAAAAATCACAAGGCCTAGGAATCCCTTGACCGGTAATGGTGGGATACACAGTAAATCCTGGTTGTGAATACCCTCATTGGGCCTAGGAATTCCTTGACTGGTAATGGTGGGATACATGGTAAATCCTAGAGGGTAGAGACAAAAAAATTCCTCATGATTTATGTGGAGAGATCTGAAGGCATCCATGCTTGTTTAGTGCCTAGTGATCCCTTGACTAGTATATGGTGGGATTGTGGTAAGCCTATAGTGTATGTTTATTGTTTCAGCCTAGGAATCCCTTGGAAGGATTAACGATAAATCTTGAGGAAGCCTTGATTGATTTTGTTGTGAGTCCCACATTCATGCTTGGAATATGGCACGGGGTTTATTAGTTGAAAGAAAGATTTGGTTCAGTCCAATCTATGCTCGGGTGGTACATGGAAGTCCCTAACTTGGTTGGCCTTTCAATATGTTAATAAGAGCTCTTTTCCTCTTGTGCATTATGTGTAAATGTGTTTGTTATTATGTAGTAATAATGGTTGTTCTATCATTGTTATTCAATTGGTTATATGTTGGTTATAAGCATGGTTTATAATAGACTTGAGGTAAGGCTCTCACCTTATTTTGTTTTGTAAATTAAATGTTAATGAATGCATGACCTAATAGATGATAATACAACTATTGGGAGAGGGCATCAAACCTTCTTGATGATTCTCAGATAAGTATGAAGTCCCTATGTTCATATGTGTTTATATGACCTGTACATTACATGTTTATGATGCGTTTGACAAAATTCCTGTCATGGTTAGGATGAGTCTGGTCAGTTCCTAGCTCAAGTTTTGCATTATAGGCCTTGTTTTCTTGTTATTTATCATTTCTAGTAATTTCATCAAGTTCTAGGCAGAGGCCTGAGTCCTAGCCTGAAAAAGTGGCTTAGAATTCAGGGTCGTTGGCACAGAACTGCCTGAAAAAGGGTGCAATCGCACGGATACCTTGTTGTGGGAGTGACTGGAGGATCTCAATCACATGGAAGGTTTTTCAAACGAGTGACTGGGGGTTTACTTTAGCATAACATCAAGTTATCTCAGGGGTTGGGCACCTCGAGTGGTTGGTTAGCCCCTAGGGGTTCTGTAGCTCCTGAGAAAGGTTAGTTTGGTTTTTGGTGTGTCGATTCCACCTCCTTAACCGTACATGGGAGTTGAATCATATCATAGTAGCTCTTCATCACATGGTTTACCCCGGTGGACTGGTTAGCTTGGGTAAATGTGGGAGGATGGTGTTACACAAGCACTAGTCAATCCTGTAGACAAATGGCATATATTATAAACAAAATCCTGCTTTAAGAATATAACCTATAACTCCTTTATAGAACTGAGCAATCTGTTGAAGAACCAATTGCAAACCTCACTTCATAAAATTAAAGGACTGGAAATGTATATAGACAGACTCTCTTTCTATCTTAATGCATAAAAAGAAAATGAATTCAACAGTCCTATGATGACTATTCTGGGATAAAGCAACTATGCTTCTTCAAAAAAAGAATTTCTAGATATGTTCTAGTCACTCATCAATCAAAAGTGCAATGTGCCAATGTGAATCTAATAATGTATGTAAAATTTAGAACTAAACTCATTACTCAGTGTGGAAGCTTGTGTATATCAATAAAGCCAAATTCAATCAAAATCTGAAAATAATATTATTTTTGAGAAATTTACTCGTTGATACAATCTACGAGAACCAAATTCAACCAAAGAAAAGATTGTTGTAACAACAAAATATTAAATCGTGTTTGCAAGGGTTACAAGCATTAAGGTTAGAATCCTTTCAAAATAGTTTTGTACGCAAGTTCTCTTCAGATTTAATCTTACAAAAATTAAGATTATAATCCACTTGAAATAATTTTTTGCGCATGAATCTATTTCAAATTGGAGTTTCATAAATGAATGAGGTAGCTTATAATACGATTTAATTACAACTTTCTGGGTATTAACACATAAACAAATTATATTATAATATAATATATACACATATATTTAGATAAAACCTTCAACGCTAAATAACTCAATAAGTGTATGTTTTGTTCCAATAATCACGAATATGCATCAAATTTCAACCTTGGGAATCATATTTTTTCATAACAAGCTATGGAAGATAGAACATCGATTTATAAATGAAACAAATATCATTGCAATCCTGCTCGAATTATCCATGGTATTTAATGATTTTGAGTGCACATTAAATTGAAAATACACACAACTCTCAGTAAGCAGACAACTAGACACTTTGTTCATGCACAAAAGAGAAATCAATCCTCAAAAGTCTTTAAAGGTACAAGAGTATCTCGTAATCACTAGGTTTTAATAAGACTTTCAACAGATCTCAAATACAGACTTCCAGATTTCAACCATGAGATTCAGATCCCTTTCAAAATAACCTATGTAAGATAAACCTTTCAAGAACAGAGCATAGAATATTTGATCAATGAAATATGTGTTACTATGGTTATGATCTTGATCATTTATGGTATTTAATACAACGATTTATTTTCCTTTCGATCCTTAGATTTCCCAGGTAAGAATACACACAATGCAAGCAAAAATAAAAAGGGGTTACTCCACATAGTAGAATCACACCAATCGTTCAGATCTAAGAGAAAGCTTACACATAAACACACCATAAGTAATAGATCGAGAATTACACACACAGATCTAGAAACTATATTAATAAGAAATCAAATAGGAAGGGCAATAAAGAAGGACAATGAGCTCAATTGGAGGGCCAAACCAACTAGATAGTGCCTCCTGATAAATTTAAATCACAGAAATGTTGGATGGTGTTGTCATTGATGTCAACCCATGGAGTTTACTGGGTTTTACTTTGACTAAAAACACTAGTCATTCATGTCAAATGGTTAATGAACGCTTCCTAGTAATTGTTGAATTGCATCAAGTTGGCAGCTTCACTATTGGATGGTTGAAAACACAAGTCCTAAGGTTTGGGTTCCTTGGACTAAGGATGTACCCCGAATTTGTTGAGGGTTTTTGAAGGGTCAAACCATTGAGTTTTGGTTGGATATCTAGGTCATAAGATTCTCCTCGAAGAGATGTTTTTATTGATATGTGGTACACCCCATGGTTCCTCCTAGTTTGAGAGAAAATTGAGTTTGAAATTGAAGGCCCAATTTTGTGTGCTAAAACTCGAGAGGGTAGTAACATGACACCTTATTCACCTACAGTTGTTAATATATGTCAATAATTCTCATTGCAATCTCATTGTGTATAATTTGAATAACTTCAAGAACCAAAGGCAATAAACCAATCACTGACTTCACAACCTTCGTAGCACCATATGCACTAAGCCAATCATTGATTTCAAAATCTTAATGGAATTAAAAAAAAATGCTAGACAAATATTAATAAGGGTTAATAATTAATTAATGATAAGTCTTGATAAGGGGTTTAATGTCATAATATTATACTAATAAATACCATCACATGTGTGCCACACCCATCACACCCATATGTCACCTGCAAGCATACCAAAAATGGGTTAGTATATTAATTCCTTGAGGATTAAACAAACAACTTAATAAAAACTATTAAAATAAATTAAGAATAAATATTATTTTAAAATCCCCTAAAAATATCATCTAATGAAGCCCTAAAAGGCCTAAGAAAAACTATAAAAGGAGACCCTTAAGCCTCCCTCACTCATACATCTATCTCAATGAGATATTGATCAACTAGCTCTGAAATTTAGCATGCGATATTCAGTCTCCTATAGTAGTTGAAGCTCAGACCTCTTGAAGGGAGTTTTTTTGTTGATTTGGGGACAAATTTAGCCCTGCCATCTTCCACCTCTAACTCGTCATTTGAAGGTAATTAGTTTGAGCTTGTTTTAAGGTGTCTTTGGCATGTTTTGGTTTGGTTCTTGGCCTTGATTTACCTCTACATTAGGCCATCCTCATGATTATTCTACAACCTCCTTTTCAGAATCCAAACCAGAGAAATGAAGGGGTGTTTTTCCTCCTTGAGAGGCAAAGAGGAGCCTCTAAGGGCAACGAGGGTCTTGATGTTTGTTTGAAGGTGTTTTGGAGTCTTAAAGCAGTGTCTATGGTCTCTCTTTAAGGTCTGTAGCTTTTGTTAAGGGCATTGAGTACCCTTTGAAGGTCAACCAAGCACTTGAAAAATATTGTATGAAGTGTGGACAAACTTTTAGGTTGGGTGGTTGATCTATGAATGTATGCTGATGACATTAAATTAACATTCACTATTATGACACTTGTGACTTAATGCTAACTTGACTTGACAACTGATATGTCCCTGTAAAGAAGACAACCTTGGTGTAACATCTCTCTTGTAACTTATCATATTGATTGGACTTGACTATAAGCTGACATGAATGACCTATCAGACCTAACATGTAAGCTAACTTGACAATGATATATTGACACTTGTGAACTGTAAGTGATGTATCCTTGAGAATATCTTAACGAAACAATTTTGTTGTAGTATCTCTCTTGTTGACTATCAATTGACTTTATATAGATATATTTCATTACATTAACCCAGTATATCCTTGTGGAAAAAAAAAAAATTGTTGTAGTGATTTTTTTATGACTGTCAATTGAATCAAGATACCTTGACAATTCAGTAAGGTGGCAATGACATTATTTTTATATGAAAAGACAAAAAAACTATGACAAATAGTAATACACTGACTTAACTTTGACAGTGACAACATGTAATGGACAACAAGGTAGGTGTGAGAAAGATTTTGGTTGTTGTCTTGGAATTTGATGATAATAATGAGACTCTAACTTCTTATACAGTGAGAAGGGGACAACAAGTAAATTTTGACCTCATGACAATTAGACATAACAATTTGCTTGACCTAATGACATAACAATTTGCTTGACAATAGTATGCTATTGGACATAACAATATGTTATTAAAATGATTTACATGAAATTTACTTGAATGTTGACTCTGACTCATTGATAGAAGATGACATTGTAAGTAGAATTGACATCTCACATACAAGATAACAATCACCTTTACTTTGACACACTCAGTCATAACATGTATGATGACAACTACCTTGACTTTGACTTACTAAGAATGGGTTAGATTTGTGTGGTGACATTTTGCCTTCACTTTGACTTAGTAAGAGTATATCTTATAGACATAACACATATATTGAAATTTTGACTTTGACTAGACTTGACACTCTACATGCAAAATGATGGTTGATTGACATAACAAGTTATTGATATGTTGACTTTGAGTAGTAGAACCTTGACTTGACAATGATTATGAGTAACATAATTATGACCTTACAGTGTAACGGGTTTCTAAGGATAAATCACCTTGTTGTATATATTATTGAAGTAACGATGGATAGCATTGTATGATCAGTGCTCAGCAGTGAAGGAACATATACTAGTAGCTCTCTGTGGGAAAAGCTTGAGAGGAGTGGTAGCAGGTCATAGGGATGACCTATGGCATCTGGGATCATGTCATTCTCAAAAACTTGTATTCGACACTTACAACAGTACAGGGTGTGTTGTTCAGTGATGTGGCAGTCTACTTATGAGTCTATGATGATTACTCATTCATGAGCAGTGTAGTGACAGTATCAGTTTAAGCAGAAACAATAATGTACAGTTCTCAGTGATGTGTAGTTGCTAGTGATGTGCAGTTGAGAAGTGATAGTGATGCACAATTGGGCAGCGAGTTTTGATGTGCAACATTGTGTAGTGATTAGTTTGATTTTGCAATGGTAAGATTGAGCAAGCTTGTGCAGTTTAACCAGATTATACAGTGTAATTAGTAGTGCATTTGCATGACTAGACAAGATATTCATTTTTAGCAGAGCAACATTCTATTATTTGTTATCTTCATATATTGATTTACAACACAGGGGGATACAATATGAAAATTTTAAAGCGTGGTATGTCGACTTTTCAGAGTGGCAGGGTGGTGCAAGGCAAGTGATTGGAGTCGCCTTCAAGTTGTGTCCTTAGAACACTTCAAGGCAACAGGGTGGTGCTAAGACAAGTTGTGGCCTGCACAGGGCGTAGTAGCATCCTTTCAATTACAGCTAACAAATTATAAGGTGTTGGAGCATCCCTTCAATTGGGGCTGATAAACTATAGGGCGGCGAAACATAATTTCCAATAGCAACTGGTAAACAGAGTGTTGGAGCACTCATCAGGTTGTGGCCTGACTTATAGGGCGTTTGGGCATCCTTCCTGTTGCGACAGGGTATTAGGGTTTAGTATCATCATATAGGTTGTATCCTGTAAATTAGGGGGTTGACGCCTCCCTCAGTTGTAGCTGAAATATTGATGTAACTAATTTTTCTTTTGAAGGGAGAAGACGAAAATTTCTAAGAAACATTTGGTGGTTTTTGACCCAGAGGGGTTTTCCACCTAAAAATATTTGTGTCCATTATTTTATCTTTCTGCATTGTTATATGTTGTTAGCTATTGTTTATTATTGTTTATGATTATGTGAAGAAGAACAATAATAATAACTGAATTTTAACTAATGTTCTGAAGAAGAAAAAAAGATTAAAAAGTGTTAATTGCTAAGAAATATTCATTCATCCCCCCTCTCAGTATTTACAACAAGAAATTAACGATAAATGAAAATGTATAAATGCAAAACCTGGCACCGATGTTCCATTAAAAAGTGAATCATTCTTTCATTACATTGAGCTTGGCCATCTCCCCATTACAAGATAGAGATCGACCCCAAGGGTCAGATTTTCACTAAGAGAGAGCCCAACACTACAACAAAAAGTATTCCAATGCTTTCCCTCCCCCTCACAATGAGCCATGACTCTTCTTTTATACAATTTATATTACAAAAATGGGCTTCAACATCCAGAACAAACACACACAAAATAAGTGTAAATCATAACAACTTATAAAATAAAATAGATCTTGTGCAACCACAAACTATTCCAGGAGGATTATAGATTTTATGGAGGAAGGATTCAGAGATTAGTTCCTCCTATATTAGCCACAAATTAGATATAATCTCATAAAGTGCACTTGACCTAATCTTTGTGGGAATTTTGATGGGTGTACAATCAACAACCATACATATCTCCTCATTTGGTGCCTAGGCACAATTGGACCATTATTAGCAGAAATTTGATGTAAATATTATTAAAAATAAAGGGAATATATTAAATAATAAACAATTATTGTATCATGCTTCAAGTTTAAAATAATTGCCCAAAAATGTGCAAAATGATAACAGTGCCCATAAAAACTACGTAAAAACATAAGTGAATGTAGAGCAATAAGGCGTGAAATTGCATCAAAATGGAGACTCAACAGACCACCAAGTGCATGCATGCATTGCCATGTTGTATGCCACATTAGCGTGCACCTACCTTTGTCATTGCACCAACGCCACCACGCCCAAACCTAGGAAGGGTGCAACAAATAGTGGCATTAGATGAAAGGTGTGGGCCTCGTTAATTAATGAAAGGATCATCCACATAACACAACAAAATTACGTTATCTGAGTTTTTAGTGGTCCCACACTAATCACACCCTACCTCCATGTCATCATGCCATCACATGACGTCTCCAAGAATCGAGAGAGGTTCCTACCCAAACTGGGCACAGCATGATGGGAATATCCCTATCATGTGATGGATGGTCACTCCATCACGTGCTCTCTATCATAACGCCATTCCAATGAACCCATTGCTTGGTAATGGAGTGTGGCATGGTATTAAAACTAATCACATAGTAACTCTCAATTATTCAGTTAAGCTTTATGATTAAAAAAATTAAGACGATATTAGTCCACGTCTATGTAAATCAATGATTTCCTCCATGCTTGGTGAATTTCCCATTTTCCAATGTGAATTTGACCAAGCCTTCTCAACCTGTATGCAAGCCCTTTTTGCTTTGCATTCTCTTCTCGAGTCTTAGGAACTTCAATGGCTTTGTGAATCCATGAAAGGCTTCACAAACTCAATAAAATTCCTACCATTTAACATTAACACTAGGCTAAACCATAGATGTTTGTGCTTTGTAATTATGATGCAACAACACCATATCCAAACACGGAGATAAGGTTGAGACAGGGACATCAACTCTAAAGAGAGATCATGCAATATAAAGATGAATCTATATAGAGTTAAGGATACAACTATTTGCATTTATTTATCTCAGAGTTCTATACTCTTGCAAGATTCCTATACACATGGCATATCCATCATGGGCATAAGCAATGTGCATATTAAGCAAGAACAATGATCATTACAATGCATAAACTTGCCAACCATCAAAGCATTGCTATCAATAGTTGTTTGCATTTCCTCATGAAATCCAGTCACATTGCATATGTATTTATATTCATTTAAAACCATTCATAATATCCACATAAATCTAGTATTTCAAACTTAGCCAAAAGGACATCAAGGCCTATTTCCAATCAAGGATGTGCAAAAATTTCCAATAACCATTCAAGATACCACAGAGAAATTCATTATCCATTAACATACTAGTCCAAGTAATTAATCTAATTCCATTATACTAATCCAAGTGGATATTGGTGGCCACCTGCCTATGCCACCTAGACCTCCAGTCAGTTTCGTTTGTTTCCTTGATTATAGCAGAATTTACTATTTTTAGCAGTTTTTCGAGACCTGAACTTCCAGAGCTATTTTGACCCCCTAAATGGCATTTTTTTAGGTCCACAGTAGGCCCATATCCACAAGTAAGGGATTATGGAAAATCCTGTAGTACTCAGAGAGATATTTCCAACGAGGTATCGTACGCACCAAACGGAGGTCATATGAATAAGTTACTACCCCAAGAAGTTGGTTTCCCAACTAACCCCAATGATGCCGACAAACTCTTGGCGTTTCATCTCTTAGGTTTAGGTTTTTGGTTGTTTAGTGTTTTCCTTTATTGTTCAATAATAAAAAGGCTCGTGAGCCTGATTGTAACAAAGTTCAGAGGCATGTAGCTCACATTTCTTCTCAAAGATAAGCTATCATCACCCGAGCTAGTTTATTTCCATTATGCATGTAAGCATCTTTGATTTCTTCGATGTTAATGAAATGAAGTTTTATTTCTGGTGCACCTCTATGTTTAGGTTTATATCTATATTTTTTTGTGTTCCTGCATAAGTCTGGATCATATACACAAGCCATGGCACTTACCTGGATGAATAGAAATTGCTAGAAACGGAAGGTGGGACTTCAACTCTCCACCCAACCATAGGTGAATTACACTGCAATATTTCTTGCACTTGTCCACCCCCAAGCCAGATCCACAACTTGAGGGAATTCAATTAGACTCAATTGGAATAATGCCCAATACCAAGTGTACGCGATCACTTCTTAGGTGGTTTATCAATTATATCGTCAAGGCAAGCACTGCAAGAACTTGTAGCTCATAATATATGTGGTTTATTAGCTTACTTGGAAAGTACTAAGTGGTTTATCAGCCCTCCTGGCAAGCACTTAATGGTTTATAAGCCATTTCATTAAGCACCCCGGTGAATTGCTACCCTACCTAGTGGTTTATCAGCCATATAGCAAGCACCCATCACCCAACAATCTCCTCTAAGCCTTCCATCGATTCTTCCAAACTTGGGCACACACAGTCCATAACTCCAAAACACCAACATGGGGAATCACATCCCATCATCCTCAGTAGGATTTATGCAATATTCAACATTCATTATCTTTCGCTGCAACACATGTTCTCTCTCGATTGTTTTCTCACGTTGTGTCTGCCTTATGTTCTCCTACCATCTGAATCCCCATTTTACTTTCCATTCTCCCTTTCTGCTTCAGGCTCCTTTCCTTCGATCCACTTGTTCACTTCCATTCACCCACATCGAGGGAAACATGAGAAACATGGGTGTTTTCTTGACCCATATTTCCTTGCTAGTTGTGGGTAGTGGTGTGTTTAGTTATGCCAACAACCACCATTCACTTCTTTCCCCCACATCATGGATTTGCCATATATATATATATATATATATATTATAATATATATATATTACAAAAACAGGGGCGTTGTTGATAGCCAAAATTGACCATAATCAACATTTGAGAAACCAACTAGTTATAGCCCCATTTAGACTCTAATATATTTGGAATGGTGATTTCAACTAGTTGAAATGGGTCCAATTACGCTTTATGATTTTCTCCAACGAATTGAGACATAAGTGTGTGTAAACCTAAATATGATAAAAGAAAGATATTTTGCAAAACTGAGATAATATAAGCCAATGAAAACAATAAAGCAAACAAACTATGTATATATTACTAAATAACTTGAGTATGATTTAATATGTGAAAACGAAAGATAACTAATTAACAAGAAATATAGATTTACTTGTTATTTCATTAAAATCGCTTGATTGTAAATAAAAAGATTAATTCATTTATATAGTTAAATGAATTAATTCACTAACAACTATATAAATGAATTAATTCACTAACAAAATTCACATATATTTTTTGAATCCTTATGCTTCAAACTAAATAACCCAACCGGTTAATAGTAATGTATTTCATTACTCAATATTGAAACATAAAATATTCTTTAATGATTTCAACGAGAGAATAAGGAAAACAACTCAAAATAATAGTATCAGATTTGTATTTCCCTTTGGAAACATGAAATCGTAAAATGGTTCAACGAATATATCAAGAAAAACAACGTACAATAGTGTAGCTAGTGTTTTCTTCTCTAAAATTTAGAACCCAAAACGCAGGGTCCAAGACTAGTTTATATAACATTACAAAAATTAGAGGATGAAACCTTCCTCCTGAATTTTCTCAACAAAAAAGTATAGTAAAACAAGAGTTTGTTTTGATAGATATATTGAAATTAGCATTTAGCTCATTGGAGAAACTGTCATAGAATAATTATTCGTTGATTCCCAACGCTTGTAGATCTCTAGAAGCTATGTGAGCTCTAGAGGAGAGTCGTGTCTAACTTTTACTTTAAAGTTATACACATAAGCCTCAATAAGTGGTAACATTTGAGTAATATGATTATCATTAGTTGATTCATACGAAAATAACTATTTGGTTTAACCACGAATTCCCATATTACATCCATATTTACCTTTGTTATTTCTAATGAGAGTCCATTCTACCATCTTTTTCCTTCTTTAAAATTTCAGCTTTAATTTTGTTATGAGTCCATTCTACCATCTTTTTCTTTCTTTAAAATTTCAGCTTCGGGAAGTTTCTCCTCTGAGCTATCTAACAACAATATGGTTTCCTTAAGGAACTAAGTGATGTACTGCATCAGCGGGGTGCAAAACTTGTGTGCAGCAAAAACTATTTCTTCGTGTGAGCATATATGAGCTTTCCAAAACTATTTCTTCATGTGAGCATATATGAGCTTTCCAAAACTATTTCTTCATGTGAGCATATATGAGCTTTCCAAGCCTCTAGGATTGTGGTCTTCTACATTTTATTGATTTTAGGAAGATTAGGAAAAAAAACTTTTTTGATCTCTTTGTCAAGATAGTAGCTTAGTTAATTTCTGCTTCACTTTATCATATTCAATTCCCATATCAACCAGATCATTGAGGTGGGAATTAGCCAGCCTATCTTGAATTTTCATTAAATTCAACTTTTCACAACATAATTGTTACCCATGAAGAAGTCGTTGGTTGATGCTAAGATCTTCCTATCTAAATTTTTCCAAGTCAACCATGTTGTCTTTTTCTTGTTGGGCTTTTGTTCCCAATTCATTTATCTGAGAATCCTTCTGTTGGATCTCAACTTGAAACCTATTCTTCGTATCCTTAATCTCTGCTTGTTTGACCTCAATCTTTGTTTGCTTTTGTTTTCTTGAGAGAAGCCTTGTTCTAAAGGATGGAGATTATTGTCCTTTTGCCTGATAAATTCCTTTAATTTAGTAGTAGCAACAATATTGGCATTATCATATGCCCAAGTATACATGGGAAATTCCTCCACCATTTGATCTCATGTTAATTGGGCTCCACCCCAAACCACTGACAAAGGGTCTACTAACAAGAGTTGTGTTTTTGAGCAAATTTTATGTTCTTTCTATTCCTCTTAACTATAGTTTCCTTCTCAGGGTTATAGAAGACCTCAATAGGTGGTATGTGTTCAATCTCGATTAGAGTAACAATGCTTGGTGAAATTTCAACCTGCTTTGCACCTGGCATTGAGCTATTAAGAGTTTTGATGACAACCTTTGGATCAATTAAATGAGTTTCAGAAACACTTGGAGGAGGAGATGCCAATTGTTGTTTCTGCATTTGTTTCCATGTATCCAGTGCATGAGATCCTTCTACAGATGATGTACTAAGTGCCTATTGTGGAGTCTCTGAAGTCATTTTAGCAAACTCTTCCCATTACTGATTAATATCGAGAACCTTTTTTTCTTAAGAATGATGCCTTTGAGCAATTCAGAAGCAACTTTAGCGATCATCTTTTCTTCTTGAATTGGTTCTTCCTTAAGATAGCTTCATGTGTTGAAGAGGTTGAAGCTTCCACTACAATTATTTCCCCTTTGTCTTGCTGCAAAATTAATGGCAGTGAGGATCGCTTTTCATCTAGGAATATTGAAAAATGTTGATAATTGTCTAGGGAAAATCCTTTAGCTTTCTTGCAAACTTCTTAGTAGGAGTCACCACTACAAAAAAAACATCATATATATTTTTTTCATGTATATACTTCTTGATGCCTGCATTGATAGATATTCTTTCATTTTCCCCAAAAGGATCGTGAAGTTTCAAGGCAATTGGCTAAATTTAGTGAGAGAAAGGGAGACAATTCTTTTCTAGCATGTTGTACATTTTGAAGAGTATAAATGCCAACTTGAACTAGGAATTAAGGACAAACCTTCTTAGAGTTTTTTCATAACTTGGTTGTTGTTATAGTCTCAACCATTTAATAAGCCACTTCCCTGCAAAGTATTCTACTAGTATAGATACATCTTAAGCACAAAATTAGTAAGCATTGAGAGGGATCAAATATCTTGAGGTACAAACCTCTTCTAGAATGCAAAACTTGAAAAAAATTAACATCTCAAAAATTTTGATCCCTCTGGGCACCGTGGTTC
This sequence comes from Pinus taeda, assembly GCA_000404065.3. Taxonomy (NCBI): domain Eukaryota; kingdom Viridiplantae; phylum Streptophyta; class Pinopsida; order Pinales; family Pinaceae; genus Pinus; species Pinus taeda. The sequence goes on along the minus strand of APFE030328320.1, from coordinate 16,594 downwards.
TCTCTCTCTCTCTCTCTCTCTCTCTCTCTCTCTCTCTCTCTATATATAGATATTAATATAATATATATAAGAAGCTGTTCAAAAACGTCTCCCTCTCTCTCCTTCTCCTTCTCTTCGTCTCTCTCTCTCTATATATTATATATATATATATATATATAGAGGTAGCAAATGTGTAACTATAACAATAATGTCTTCAAATTGCTTAATATAAATATATGCATGTGTTTTTCTGTTTTTTAAATCATATGTAATATACTTAGTTAACATGAAAATATTTTGTTTAACATGGGCACTGGAATAATTTATTGATGGACAACATTCTCCATATTAAAATTTATTTTTGTAATTAATATATCTTTAAATACACATCAATATTGTTTAACTTTACATTTAAAATATTTTACATACGATCCAAATTGAATTTATTATTATTAATATTTTATTAAATGTCGCGTATTTATATAAGATTTGAGAATTACAATCCCCTCTTATTAAAAACTAATTAGTTTTTTACTTTCAATTACTTCTCTTTAAGCATTGAAATATTTTATTATGGTAAATATTAAAATATTTTCTTTAACTCTCTCTATATATAAATCTATATGTGAAATTGATACATGAATATATTAGTTAATATGGATATTTAATTAGGGGAATCATAAGCGGGAGGGGTGATATATTGCCCTGAAGAATATGAAGAGATAATATATGCTTGGGGTTTAGGCACAACTACAAACAATAGAGTTGATTTCTAGCATTGTGGAAAGGCCTAGATATTATTAGGAAATATTGCCCTGAAGAATATGAAGAGATAATATATGTTTGGGGTTTAGGCACAACTACAAACAATAGAGTCGATTTCTAGCATTGTGGAAAGGCCTAGATATTATTAGGAATAAGGGCATAAGAAAACTTAAAACTCTTAGGGACTTGATGATTGTTGTTAGAATGATCACCAAGTCTTTATCAGCTAAAGACTCTTCATTTCCTCCTATGGTGAGAATAATTGCACTCCAGTTGAATTTTTTTGAAGAAATCTATTTTTTTTCATGTTTTGAGGCAGATAGATTTTCTAACCTCGAGGTGGAGCTTGAAAGTGGAACCATCAAAATTAATGCAAATGACAAGGGATTCACCATTGTGCCATGACCCAATGCGAATGAATTTGGATTGAAGGTCTATCAAAGCAGGCATCCAATTGAAATTTCGGTTAAGGGAATTTAATCTTCGCATGCACAAATGATTTGTCATGGTAAACAAGGAGAGACCACTTGGAGGCCTTAATAAAATTAGACTAGTACGTGGTGATCCGTTGTACTCAACACTATTATCTAAGCTTGTTAAGACCAGTATAATGGACAGTTGGTCAACATTGATCCTGAGAGCTATGGGATCCCACCTAGGCGCATTAATGGTGCAATTCAGATCACAATTCCCCCCATCGTTATTCATAAATTCTCCAAAAGGAATGTTGGTCGAATACCTTGTGAAGGATAAGTTTGCAACATATTCAGAGATTAGTGGATATCTAGTCTTAATGGAGATAAAGGAATGCATATTTGGGAGAAATGATGGGAATGTATATTTAATAAGGTCGCGCTAGGTTTTTGGTCATCTTCCTTTTGTTTATCCTGGTGTTCATATTGCATCTATATGCATCTGAACTTATGGCGATGACATCGGAAGAGGGCCAATCCTTGGATCCTGAGTTGGTGTGGGGGAGGAAAATGATGGAGCTTTTGTTCAATTGTTGATGGGAAGGATAGACCTTCTTTCCAGAAGGTTGGACCTTATGGAGAGTGAAAGAGAGGTGAGAGCTAGCCTAGCAGAGGAAAAACTTGAAGGGCTTGAAGCGAAGGTACAAAGAAAAATTGTAAAGTTGGAGGCAAAGTGAATGTCTAGTAACTCAAAGGTCTCAAGCTTTGACCTCTTCACAAATGTTCAAGAATATGTGTTCAGCAAGACAGATCTTGATATCAAGGAGCAACAAGAGTACTCTGGCGGTGGTGCAACAGGCGTATGAATAAGAAAAGGAAAAGAGGCGATCAGAAAAGGAACTAATGATGTCAGGCCTTCAACGCTTGTTTAATTTCTCTAGTGTCTATGTATTGCAAGTATGTCTTGTTTTTGGGTCACTTTTTTAGAATATATGAAAGATATCAATGCAGAATTATAGTCCAGAGGGCCCATAAAGAAAAAAAGACTCTGTTATGGATTTATTGGAGTGTTGAAGCAACAAAGATCACATAATAAAGTTTGGTTATTACATATGTAAATGGTTGTAGCCATGCAATCCAATTTTTATAATAGAAATCTAAATCGTTTCGTTAAAAAAACATGGATATTTAATTAGTTTATTTAATGTTATATTGAAATATTTTTCAAAATAATAAGAATTATACATATTCTTCACATTTAAATGTGAAAATATACTATTTTTCACCTTTAATTACTTTATCTTAGTTATTTAACATGGATATAGAAATATTTTATTCATGGTTGAGAGTAAAAGTGAAATACTTTTACCGCGAGTTGTAACAATAAAGTGGGGTTATTTTTAAATGTAGCCTACATTATTTATTTATTTAGAGAATATGCTAATTTTATTTTTAAAATGACACATGTCAACTCTACATTGAGCACATACAAAATTACACATCGCCCTCATAGCAGGCTATAAAATGCACCTCTTGACACAATAAGGAATATAAAGGGGTAGAGCATGTGGAGGACCCAAACAACCATATACCCTTATGTATGTGAAATTCTCTTCTAAACACTAGTCACCAATCCTTGAGAGACAATCCATGGCCTCTTCAGACATTTTAAGAGCTTTTGTATTCAAAATAGCTTTAAATATTGGTATAATAACAAAATGAAAAATTTGGTAGAAGTGGTTGAACTAATTTTCTTCCCAAAGTTTGTTTTGATACACATGGATGGGCAATGGTTTGTTGGGTGTCCATTTCATACCCATTGTTGGAAAGGAAGTGGAGAAACAAGTGGCATCCATGGTAAAGGCTGGCATATAAAAAGGGGGATTATAGGTGATGGTTTTATCATGTTAGAAAGGTGATAATATTAGTGACAATATTATCCGACAAGATATTGGCCCATTTGAACACATATTTATATGCTAACTTTTGTATAAGAGGTACCCAATCTAAAGGAAACTTTGAAACATACTTTCTACCAAAAATTCTACAAAGCATGGCAACAACATAAGAAAAATGAGGGTTTAGGGAAGCAATAGCATATTCCTTGGAGGACTCTTCCTTAGGTTTATTTGGGTCTCTTTTGCACTCTCTAATAAAGCTTTTTTAGGTCTCTTCTGCACTCTTGCTTATGTTTATTTGGGTCTCTTATGTACTCTCTCTTTGACAAAATCCCTTACAAATTGAGCATTATAAGTAATTTTAGGTTAGAGCATTTTATACACAACCTATATATTTCAATCCAAAAAGAGCCAACCACTATGCATTGGGAAGTAAAAAAATGAGGATAGGGGATATCTGCAAAATTAATGGGTTGATGTATCATATCAGTATACGGGAGTATCCCTAGATGAGCAATTGCTTTATGTAGGGATGATTTTGCAGATTCTTGGAAGGATGTGTCAGAACTTCCTTTAACTCCTTATTCATTAATTAGATTTGAGATCACAATGCCCAATAACTCGTCTTCAAAAGTTCTATACATTCCTCTCCATGAAGATATGCCAATGTCCATAATAATAATTGTGTCCATGCATTTGGGTTCTTGTTATCAACATTTTCGATTGACCCTTATGGTTTCTATGCTAATTATTTTCTCTTCAGTGGTCTCCCCATAGCTATAATCGTTACAATGCTTGCAAATCCATGAAAACAAAATGTGAAATTAGGAATTTGGGGTGTATTAAGGCTAGCATAGTACAAGCAATAAATCTCACAAACGATATTAACTATTGAAAATCAATTATATGTACGTAGGAATCTTTCACATGATGGGAAAACAAAAATAAAAGATGTGCATTTAAACCTTTGTCATGCTAACCAAATATGTTGCGTAAGAGTGATGATGTGGCATAAGTGTTAGGTGTCATGATTAGGTAGGCTTATTTGTGTGCAATTGTGTCTCAGTGGTGTGACAAGCATTCCATTCCATCGTAAGTGACCCCAATGAAAACAAAAGAGTGTATGAGAAAACATATAAATGTTTGTCCCAGCGGGAAATTTCCTCAACGATTATAGATCAGGTGTTTGTGAATGCCCCACAATATAAGTCTCAGGGCAAGGATATAGATGAAAATTAATGTGAAATACCCCCCACACCCCTCCTCGAGGCGACGTGGAAAGTGGGCATCGGTTATTAGCACGTTAAGATTTAACTCATTAAAACAATTATGTTTATTATAAAGTTTAATTTATATACAACGACTTATGTTAAAAGGGTCTCGGTTGTGATGGATTTAGGGCATAAAAAAGTATAAAAATCCAAATTTCGTGCAAATATGGGAGAACTATGACTAAGGAAATTTTAGAGTTTTGTTGCATTTTTAAGGATTTTAAAATGGATTTAAACATAGGGGAAAGAAAATAAAATGGGAAAATGTAAAAAAAAATTCCTTATTTTTATTAGGATTTAAGTACAAAAATGGGGTTGTTATTTCACTACAACTGGTGACACATTCAATGAACTAATTATTCATGTTTATAAAAATTTAGAGAAATAATAGATAAAACTGCATAAAATATAAATCTTATATCTTATTGAAATTTCATGATAAAACATTTTATGGTTATTCATAAGAATGAGAAAATAAATCATGTACTCATACTTGTTCATTTTACCTTATCCAGAGGGATGGAAAATCTATTTTATAATTTAAATGAACAAGAAAATAGGATTTGAGTTTGATTACTAAGCATGGCTTACCATCCATTTATGCATATTGTTCAGCTCATCTTTCTAATACCTGCCATTGCTTCGTTTCCAATGAGCATCCATAGCCCCGATGAAGTTGCCTTGATATCATGTATGTATTGACCCATTGGCAATGAGCATCCATAGCCCTAGCAAGTTTGTATACACTTCCCAAACCTTTGGTGCTTTCAACTTCCTATATTTATTTATTGATCACCATTTGATTAGAATACTTTTGAGATTGATTTTTGCAATGGTGAATATGAATTAGGGAGATATAACAGTTACTTTGATATAATGCATATCATGGGGTATAACTAGATTTTCATCTCATGATTTTCCATTATGATTGTAGATTTACTCTCTAAAGGGAAATATAACTCTGGAAAAGGCTAAATTTCAAAGTACTTTCTAAGGAACACTTTTTCTTATAAAGATGAATTAACCATAAAAAATTACCATGATATAATTGTATTTATCATAAGTTTTTAGACTTTATTGTACTCATTTAATAATGATTATGAGTTGTGAAAAAACAACATAAACATGAGATGTATAATACAATGCAATGCTAATTTCTCTCAACAAACAATAACCAAAGGTCGGATTTACAAAGGTTATTTATATATTAACAAATAGCACGAATTGACCTTCATGAAAAATATTTTATCAAGATCTTTCCATTCACTACTAGATTTTCCTCTACCCCATCAAATGATTTCAGAAGGGAGATGGATGGACCTACCTTTTCGGAAATATGAAATGGTCTCAACCAAAGCCAGTGGAATTTAGTGTGTTTCCCTTTTTCTTCATGGGTTTTGTCTCGCTTTAGCACTAGTTCTCCTCTATCAAAACTTTTGTCACCTACAAAATGATTATCAAACCATTGCATAATGACTTTTCAATGATTAACATAATTTTAATGAGCCTTATTTCTAGCTTCTTCTAGTTTAAAGAGTTGAGCTAATGAGTGTTGTATGCTAGAGCAAGGCTCCTCTTAGAGAGATTGGACTAAGGTTTGTGATGGTAAGGAAATATTGGGAGGTAGTATGGCTTATTTTCCATATACCAAAAAATAAGGGGAATTAGCTATAGTTTCCTTATATGTAATCATATCAGCCTATAAAGCATTAATAATAGCCTTATGCCAAATCTTATGATTTTCAGCAATAGTATTTTTAATGATTTAAAAAAAAAAAAATGTTAAATCCAGCAATCCATAAACCTGCGGATAGTAATTAGAAAACATTTTAACTTAATGTCTTTCTGAATAGCGATTTTGTAAGTAATGCATAAGAAAAACATGTAGCATTCTAAAAAATTAAAGTGCTTGGGAGACCAAATCTAGTAATGATGTTTTGTTCAATGAAAGAAATAACTAGTTCTGAGGTAACATTCTTTAAAGGTATAGTCTCCACCGATTTTGTAATGTAATCTGTTGTTGTAAGAATAAACTTATGTTTTTTAAAAGAATTAGGAACAATCTCATTGATTACATCCAAACCCCGTTGTTTGAATGGTTGATCAATGATAATAGGCTGTAGAGGAGGAGATGGTTTCTTTTATGTTTCTACTGAGGTTTGACAAATTTCGCATCTTCGAACATAGGCATGTGCATCCTTGAATATTGTTGACCAATAATATCATGTGTGTAGAATCTTATGTGTCATTGTATCACCACCAAAATGCCCAGCTACAGGACCATCATGTAATTCACGCAACACTTTATCAACATCATATTTCTCTAGACATCTGAGTAAAATAGAATCATCATTTTTTTCAAAAATTACTCCATTAATAAATTTATGGTTGGCCTTTAATATTAATTCATAATTTTTCTTAAAATATATATGAGGAGGAGCAGTGCCATTAGATAAGTAATAAATTAAGTTTGCATAAACAGAATATGAAGAATCTGGAGTAACACATACCTGAGAAGATGATTTTGATTCTCGTTCTTTAAAACTATTGTCAAACTCTAAATCAATAGCCTGCGTAACCAATTTACATGGACCTTGAACACTTGCAGTTTTGGAAGGTTTGATTTCAAGGTCATTTCCTTGGAGTGTTGTGACACAATTTTCTCTTTTCTCTCCAAGGTCATTTTCAATTAGCAAAGCTCAAACAACAGAAAAAGGGACAATTATTTTGGTGTGGGATTTTAGTAAAAATGGCCTAAAGTGTTTTACAGATTTAAAAATGGCATAAGCTTGTTTTTCCACATCATAATAATTTAGTTCAACTCCTTGAAATCCTGAATTGTTAAAAGAAATAGGAACTTTTGCTCCCTGATAATTCTTTTAAGTATGGTTGCATAGGACTTATCAGAAGTGAAACTATACAGGATGAATTCTTTGTTAAAATCAAGAGATAATAAAGAAGGAGTTTGAAGGATAACTTGCTTTATGGATTCAAAAGCCTCTTCTTCTGAGTTACTCCATTTGAAAGTGACAATCATTTTAATCATATTTTGTAATGGAGGGACAATCTGTGCAAAACTACAAACAAATCGCCTAACAAAGTTAATTCGTCCTAATAATGATTGCATAGATATTGTTATGTAGTAAAGGAAAAATAGATTTGATTCTTGAAGGCTCAATAGTAATACCATTTTTGAGACAATGAATCCCAATAATTTCCCATCATCCATTGAAAAGAAAGATTTCTTTCGATTCAATGATATCCCATATTTTCAACATCTCCCAAATATTTGTTTTAATTGATGAATGTGTTTAGAACGCTTCTTAGATAAAATAGTAATATCATCTAAATAAACAACAACATATTTGTTATCCATTGCTATTTGAAAAGTTGCTCCTGCATTGATAAGTCTAAGTGGCATAAGAAAATGTTCCCCTGTAGTTCTAAATGTTGTCTTAAGTCTGTCACTTGGCTCAACCAACATCTAATTATATCTAGAAAATACATTAATTTTGATCCTGCAACTAATTGCAAAATTTGTTCCATAAGGGGAAGAGGAAAATTGTCCTTTTTAGAGGCTCTCTTAAGATTACAAAAATATATACAAATTTGAATGTCTCCATTATTTTTTCTAACAGGAACAAGGTTAGACACCATTTTGAATGCCTCACTAGAAAAATGATTTTGGTTTTTAACAACTTATTCAATTCGATTTTAATTTGTCTCTAAACTCGAGTTAATTTTCCTAAGTTTATGTTGGACTAATTTTAAACCTGGAAGCATTAGATTCATATGTTGAAAGATAAATGTATCATGTGTTTTGACATCATCATAAGACCAGGAAAAAGACATCCTTCTATTGATTTAAAACTTTGATAAAAGCATTTATCTCACTAGAAGAGCATCCTAGGCCTATATTTACATTTTGAAGGTTTTGTTTTGTACCTAGGTTTATAACTTTAAACTTCATAGTTGAGCTATTAATCTTACAATTTTTGGGTCTTTTAAATCTGCCTTTGAGGTCATAGAAGTCTTCCAATTTAAATACAGATTTTGAAATGGTGTTTTCTGTTTTATTTTCGTTGGATAATTTTTTCAATTCTCTATCATGAGAGTCCTCATCAATAATCTAATCGTCACACATATCTTCATATGTAAGGAAATTAATGATGTATTCGTCATCATTGAAGACTCTAATTATAGATATTATCAGGAACTGAGGGTCTAAAAATTAATTCAATTGATCGAGGCTAAAATATTAAGGAGGGATCAATTTTGAATCAACATTAGCAAGAAGACCAGCGCTGGCATTTGGAGTCTAGGAATAGGAATAGTATTAAAAACAAAGAAATTTGAAATCAAATATTGAACTAGCAATTGATAATTTCTTAGGTGACTAGAAACATAATGAATAGAATTCCTAACCTGTTTTATGATGATTTCTGAATCACCAAAAGCCTTGAGGTATTGAACATTTAAGCTTATTGGTTTCCTCAAACCTTATATGAGTGCTTCGTATTCATCCACTTTATTAGTACATTGAAACTCAAAAATGCAGGTTATCATAATTTTTCCCTGTTGGGGTTTATTAAAATGCATCCTACAACATTTTACTTTGATCAATCAAAATACATTGACCATATCTAATTATTTACATCATTATCTACAATATTATCTACAAGATTTACACAATGAGATAAATTAGTTTGTGAAAATTTTTATATCTTTGAGCATACATCTACAAGAGGAAAAGGAGATGTTTGTGCAAGAAAAAATCCAAAGAAATGATGGTCTTTGTAAATGAAGTTGGCTTACTCTCTCCATTAATTTTCATGACCATGTGATTCATACGTTTCTCGTGATCTACCCTTATTTGATTGGATTTACCATTAAAGTGTAACCACAAGTGAGACCAATATTTTGCAATATAGTCATTCAATTCCTTAGACCAATCCCTATTTAAGAGAAAGCCATATGATTCAAGGATATCTACGATCACAATATCAATGATTTGAAAGACATTAGAATGAGAGGTTAATCTAATAAGAACATCTTTGAGTTCTCCTGGAACTTTGACTTTAGATCTTTCTAGTTGGACAAACTACATAGATGATTCTTATGATCTGACATTGATTTTTAAACACACATAATAGGGCATAATATTTGAATAAGCACTAGAATCGACTAGGCAATTGTTCATATTTTTATTCAAAATTTGAAAAGTCAATAAAAAGGGAGGGGTATGAGAATTTTATTTGTTTCCTATCAATATGGCATCTACATGTTTGGTCTTATCAGAGGAAGAATACCATTGAGTATTAGCCTTGCTTTTAGTAACTACCAGTGTGGATGGTAAAGGAGATTTGGAAGTATCATTTAAAGTGTTAAGCAAAATTTTAAGTTGCTATTGTAATTTACTCACTTCGTACATTGTTATGTTCGCCTTAGTTTTCTTCATATCCTCTACATTTTTGTAATCTATACTACCAAAAACAATAAGAGTTTTATAAATCGACTTATCTAGAGTTGAGTCTTTACTTAAGGGAGTAGTATGAGTGGAAGAAGAAGGATAAGATATACTTATAGGAGAGCCTTTACTTCTATTTGTTATTGCAAGAAATTCTTCTTTATCTTCTGATAAAGGACCCACAACATCCTATGTGGCATTCACATAAGTTACTTTATATTCGTTTTCTTCCTTAGTTTGCTCAGGTTCTTCACTTTCTACTTCTTCATCTGCAATAGAGATTTGAGTAGTAGGAGGAGTTTGTTGACTTCTCTTAACAGATGGCCTAAAATGTCTTTTTCAAGAAGATTCTTTAATCGACAACCTCATTTGCCAAAGTCTTAATAAATTTCTGCAACCCTTCCATTTCAAATGCATCTTTTTCTTTCTTCTACTCTTTAAGACTAAATTTATGCATGAGAAGACTTTTTTTCTTTCGTTTTAACCTTTTTTGCTATGTTGAGCAGTTCTTTATCAACATCCATTGCTTCCTACATTGTATCTTCCAAAGTAATTTTAGTTACACGTTTAACAAACATAACAACAGGTGTAGGCAAAGTGTCAATATAAAATTTGATTTGCACATCAACTCATAGCTTGAAAGTGTATGGTATTTTGTTCAAGACCCTGTTGAATCTCATATTGAAATCTTTTATTATTTCATTAGGACCCATTTTAATATTAGATAATTCAAGAATTATTGAAGTTAATGACTTATCATGACCAAATTTCTTTAAAAATATGTCTTCAAATGTGTCTCAGTTATTAATATAATTAGGTTGTAGAGAAAAATACCAGGCAACAACTCAACCTTCAAATGTATGAAGAAATAGTGTACAAACAATATCTTCTTCATGGACATCCTTAAGATTAAAAGCCAACATGAAATTATTAATATGATCTTCTGGAGGTTCTTTATTATCTGAGTTGAACTTGGGCAACCAATGTTTTGAATGTTTAGGCAGGGAATGTTGTTGACATGGGACACCTACAACTCCCAGAGTTTCCCGAGGTCTTCTAGGATGTTGTTGTCCTTGTCCAACCATTGTCTGAATAACAATAGGAGGAGTAACTACTGGAGAAATGGTGATAGTAACTGAAATTATAGAAGCATATGAAGTGATTGTGGTTGTAGCAGAAGTGAGAGAAGATATCATTGGTTGGGTTGAAGATGAAGGAGTTAACGAAGAGATTGGAAAGACTGGTACCTGAGATTGTGAAGGTGGAGGAACGATAGTAGGTGTTTAAGGAGGAGAATTAGGAGTGTTATTTTTAATAATTATTATATCTAAAGGAACTTTCTTATGTCAATGAGTATTCATAGGAAATTCAAATGGCTCAACTCCTAATTTCTCATTTTGAGCTCTGGTAAGAACTCCAAAACTTTTCAAAGAGGAAGAAACACTTCCTTGAGATTCTTAAGAAACTTGAGATGACTCTCTTGAGGTTTTCTAATTCTTTGGATTTCCGGGGAGGGAAGAGGACTTTGGTGACTAGTGAGATTTTCAAGAGGCAACTAAAAACAAAAGGATCACTTGTAGACCTTCTATTTGAGCTAGATGAATGAGGGATAGGAGTTGAAATTTGAGATGATTTAGAGCGTGAAATTTTAGTGTGTGCAGCTTTAGACCTTAAGAATGGTGACCTTGAAGGGTATCTGGAAGTTCTTGGAGACTTTGATGGCAAATTTGATCTCTTAGAAAGTGTTTCTAGGAAAATTAGTATTCTTAAAGAATGTTATCCCTCTAGGTTTGGCAGCTACCCTAGAAACAATAGTTTAAAGCAATTCAATGATTTCTTCTATGTGAAACAGATAAGAGAAATATAATGGAACCAACCTGGAACTTCCGCTTAATCCCTTGCTTGATCTCTCTCCCCTTTGATAGATCCTGCTGTTAGCCTTCTGCTGCAGCAGGTTACTCATATTTCATGATTGACATTTTACAGACCAAATATGTCATACTTTGCATGCTGCAATGCTCCATATTTGTTAAACAGTCACCAAGCAAAGAAGGCTACTCAAAGTTCATCAAACTGCTTTCCAAATTTTGAGAAGTTATTCAGTTTTGTACAATTTTCAGCTAAAGGGAGGTTCAAACTGCTTAATATTGGTCTCCCTAGGTTTCAATTTCCTGTTTTAGAATATAGAGGATGAAAATCTGTCCAAACAGCTTAATCTTGGAAGATTCTTAGATAGGTAGAGAATCAAAGGAGCCCAACTGCTTAATCTGGGCCCTTGGAAGAAAAAAGGGTAGTTTGTAGATAGGAAAGTATAAAAGAGAAAAATTGAAATGATGGGTCTGCAAGTCTAAGTGCACCCAAACCAAAAGAAGAAAAAATGTTAGGTAAGTAAGCTGGGTAGGTAGTTTTTAGGTTGCAGAATCTTGATTGCTGATCAGTCCCATGTTTTTCAGGGTGTCATCTCTACTCAGGACACAATCACTAGGGAGTTCTATGTGAAAAACTCAAAGACATGCATAACTAACTCCCTTTCTCCATCTCCCCCAAATCATTAACTAATTTCCCCAAAAGAGGTCAAGATCTACTTGATACCTCTTAGTTTCATCATTTTCATGTCATTAGCTTGGGTGAAGATCTGCTTCACTCAAAGAAAATCCATACTCTCTCTATAAGGTTCTATCTTTCGTTTTCAAGCCTAAGATTTCTGAAACTTAGCACTTTCTTGTCATCTCCATATTAACTACTGACATTATTATTTAACTCCTTATATTTTCCCTGTCCCCATACTAAAACTATGTAGAGAATCCCCTTATGTAAATATCCCCTCCTCCTGGTTGAAATACAACCATAAATACTTCACTGGGAGTTACTAAGTCACCTGGACTTTAGTAAGAACCCTCCCTCTGCAAAAGATTTCCATTCCCAAGTGTATGGACCCCTT
>APFE030328315.1:113780-140333 GCA_000404065.3 Pinus taeda | reverse complement strand
AGATGTATGTGGACCATTTAGGACAAGGTCACCTCGGGGAGAAGAATACTTTATATTATTCATTGATGACTTCTCTAGGATGGTTTGGTTAGGACTTATGAAGCACAAAGACGAAGCGTTCGAAAAATTCAAATCTTTCAAAGCCTCGGCTGAAAACGAATCAGATCACAAAATTAAGTGCCTCAGGCCTGATAGAGGTGGGGAGTTTACCTCAAATGATTTTTTCGATTTTTGTGAAGAACGTGGAATAAAAAGGGAATTATCTACAGCTAGAACTCCTCAGCAAAATGGAGTAGTGGAAAAGATGAACAGAACCGTTCAACAAATGGCTCGTGCTATGCTTGATGAGTCTGGAACTCCCGCAACCTTCTCGGGTGAAGCTGCATTTGCTGCGGTTGTTATTCTCAACAAAACAAATGTCCGAGTGAACAACACTCAAACTCCTCATGAGCTCTGGTATGGTGAGACTCCTTCGATAAAGCATTTCAAAATCTCTGGAAGCAAATGCTATATTAAGAATAATGATGAATAGCTTGGAAAACATGAACCTAGAGCAGATGAAGGCATTCTCCTTGGTTATTCTCCACACAACAAAGCATATAAGTGTTAGAATAAAAGACTTGGAAGAATTGTTTACAACATTGATGTAGTGGTTGATGAAAAAGGATACATTCCTAGGCAAGTAAATTATGAAAACATCGAAGAGGATGAAGACTACCCTCAAAATCAGACTGATGATGAAGAAGAAAATTTTGAAGAAGAAACCCATGAGGAGCCAGAGGAAAAGATAAGGATAGAAGAAAAGACTCCTTCTAGGTATGTTCAAAAGAATCATCCAGAATCACAAATTTTGGGGCAAAAGGAGGCTGGCATAAAAACAAGAAGAACAATTGCATAAGCTTCAAGCTATTTGGCATTACTCTCCTCCACTGAACCACAAAATGTATGAGAAGCTTGCAAAGATGAATGCTGGGTCAAGGCAATGGATGAAGAACTTGAACAAATCGAAAAGAACAACACTTGGGAGTTGGTTCCTAGACCAAAAGATAAGAATGTCATAGGAACAAAATGGATCTTCAAGAACAAGTTCAATGAAAATGGGGAAGTTATTAGAAACAAGGCCAGACTTGTTTGTAAAGGGTATGCTCAATAAGAAGGAATAGACTTTAAAGAAACTTTTGCTCCTGCTGCTAGACTTGAGGCCATCCGAATGTTCCTTGCTCTCTTAAGCTTTCAGAAGTTCAAAGTATTTCAAATGGACGTGAAATCAACTTTTGTGAATGGAGACTTAGAAGAAAAAGTGTACATTGAGCAACCAGATGGGTTCATTCTTGGGAATGATCCAAATCTTGTATGCAGATTAAAAAAGTCTCTCTATGGTCTTAAACAGGCTCCAAGGGCTTGGTACTATCGTTTGGACAAATATCTTCATCAACAAGGATTTTCAAAAGGATCAGCAGACAACAATCTTTATATAAAAATTGAAAATGACAAATTGCTAATACTTGTTGTGTATGTAGATGATATTATCTTTGGCAACAATGAAGAAGCTATGAGTCAAATCTTTGCCTTGGTGATGTAGAAAGAATTCGAGATGTCTTTGCTTGGAGAACTGACATACTTTCTTGGATTGCAAATCCAACAAAATGGAGGCGGTATCTTCTTGTCTCAAACCAAGTACCTCAAGCAGATTCTGAAGAAGTATGGCATGGAAGATTCGAAACCAGTATGTACCCCTATGGTTACGGATGCAGCCTTAGTGCAAATTATGAATCAGCAGTAGTGCATCAACCAACCTATAGATCCATGTTTTGAAGTCTACTTTATTGGACAGGTACCCGACCAGACATTATGCATGCAGTGGGAATAGTTGGAAGATTTCAGGCAAATCCTAAGGAAACTCATCTTCAGGCGGTGAAGAGAATTTTCAAGTATCTTCAAGGAACTCAAAACTATGGCTTATGGTATCCTAAAGATACAGATCTCACTCTTCACGCTTATACAGATGTAGATTGGGCTGGAAGCATGGATGATAGAAAGAGCATAAGTGGTGGTGCATTCTTTATGGGTTCCAGATTAGTATCTTGGTTCAGCAAGAAACAGAGTTCGATTGCTTTATCTACAGTTGAAGCGGAATATGTGGCCGCTGCATCTTGCTGCACTCAACTCCTTTGGATGATGCAAACCTTGTAGGATTTTCAGATCACTTGTACATCACCTATCTCCATCTTATGTGATAATACAAGTGCAATCAGCATTTCAAAGAACCCAATCATGCATTCAAAGACCAAGCACATACCGATCATGTATCACTTTCTTCGGGAACAAGTGTTGGAACAAAAGGTCAAATTGGAGTATGTTCCTTCTAAGGAACAAGTTGCTGATATTCTCACCAAACCACTGCCCAAGGAAACTTTTGAATATCTCAGACAGAAGCTGGGAGTAGTTGATGCATCATCTTGCTATTAAATTTTTTTGTTTCAGAGAAGAAGTGGTGTACACGAGTTGCCTGAGGAGGATCTACGTACATACGCCAGTTTTTGCAGAGATAGTCGTGTATATGGAGGTTTGATGGATATCTGTAGGGACAGGCTCTGGTTGAAGATATCCTGATATAGGCCATCCGGCACAGGTTCAGGGGGAGCAGATAAACTTCTAATGATGCATTGTTGGCATTATCTTAGAAGCTTTTGATTCTAGTTCACAGTTGTTGTTGGTAGAACAATTGCAGAGGGAGAACAGAAGGAAATCATGGTTGCTGATCTGAATGGTGATTGACAGATGCTGCTGTTATCAATTATTGATGACTTTCATAAGTCCTGATCTAGATATTTCTTCTCTATGTCATGTATCTCTTTTATGGTGTCATGTAACGGCCTATTTTGGTTTCCCCACTATGCCTGGGATGAAAATGTAATGTATTTGGTTGTCATATGTAAATTTCTGGATGAGCTCCACTTGTTTGGGTGATGGATGTAAGTATTGAGTCTTTTGGTGATAGGAAGGTATTTTATGTCATCGTTTTTCTTGAAGAACATCTTGTTGCAGATCTTGCCTACAGTCAGGGGGAGCATGGTCAGCACAACAGGGCAAAAATTTCAGCATGTACTCAGGGGGAGCACAACCCTTTGCCCTTGATGACAAAGGGGGAGAATGACTTTGAGGATCTTGGGGTTGCCATCAAGTCCAAAGGGGGAGATTGTTGGCATTATGGCACAGGTTTGGAGCCATTGCATAGGTGTTTTCCTTGATGGCAACTCTCTTTTGTAATAGATCTCAGTTCAGGCTTTTAGAATGAAGGAAAAGACATATATGCAGGTTCATCTAGATGAAGATGCGTATACATGCAGGTTAGACGTTACAAAGGTCCGTATGCGTATACATGCACTTTCACGCAAAGAAAAGTGTGTATATGTTGGAGAACTTACCTTTGGTCCGTGGTAGTTAGTCCTTGGTATTTGAACCTATGGTTTTGGACCATGGTACCTCGTCAGAAGTGTTGATCCCAAGTATTGGGTTTGTGGTATTGGTTTATTATGGGTTTGGACAGTGGTATTGTGGAAGGCCTAATACTATAAAAGAGGGAGGAGATCATGTGACAAAGGATCATCTGAATTATTATTGAATATCTGATAAAGTGCTAGATTTGGAATATTGGTAATTGGGTTATGGTGTAGATATGGATCTGAATGAAGGAGGAACCTTAGCGCAAAGAGAAGGATAAGTTCTATTGATGGGGCATAATCTTTAAGCTTGAATGATAGTATCTTTGTATGATTTTGGTTTGTTATATGTGGCGCTTGCTTGATCTATAACACTAATAATCTGGGTTAATTAGTGTTTGAATATCTGAAAGAGCCAATTATCCTTTATAGATCTATATGCAGGTTCAGTGAAGCGAAGGCGTGTATACATGTTGGTTCAGTGAATGAAAATAGCGTATACGTAGGTTGTTCCAAACACAGAAGCGTATGCACACATGTTGCAGGCTATTGAAATAACGTATATATTTTGAGTTGTGATCTAGCTGCTTCTCTTTATTGCTGCTGTGTTCTGGGTTCAAATTTTGGTGTGTGGTTTATGGTACTATGTTTTGGGTATAGCTGTCAGAGAAGTATCTACTTGATTCAGATCTAATTAGTGAAAAGGAGATTGATTGATGGAGAAATTCTTGATGATTGATTGATTTTCATGGATCCAGTCTGAAAATTTATGAAACGTGGTCCCTGGAAGGAAGAGAAGGTTGTAGCCTTCCGTAGGCCAGCACCTACGTACTAGTATCTTGGCTATTGCAAGAGCTAAAGGTGGTTGTAGCTCCCTTCCAGGAGAAGCTGGAGAACGAGAGAGGGTTGTAGCTCTCTGCAGGTTGCAGCCTGCGTACTGGTAAGGGACTGCACCAGTACATTGTAAAATAAGTTTCTAATTTAAAAGAAGATAGAGACGAATTACAGCAGGTGGTTTTCATCCACATTGGGTTTCCACCTTATATCTTTTTTTCTTATGTGTGATTGTCTTCCTGCTCTGTATTACTGTTTTTGGTTACTGGTTATTTGATTCTGAAACACAGATTAAGAATATACATCAGAAAGATAAAGTAAATTAAAATTTTTCCTTGTATACGCGGGTTTCCTTCTGCATAGTTGCGTATATACGGGGGTTTAATTAACTGAAGTAGCGTATATTATTTGATTTTGAAAAAGGAATATTTGACTTGATAACACTGATTCACCCCCCCCCTCTTAGTATTATTTCCAACAAGGTAGGGTGGCTTCTATACCATAAATCAATTGAAAAGGTGTGAATCTGGTCGTCATTTTGGAAACAGTTTGATATGCTGATAATGCAAAAAAATCATGAGGTGTCATTTGTTTTTATGCATCCCAATGGTTCATTGAAGCATTGTGACCAAAACTTTGTTAACAACTTCAACTTGGCCATTGGCCTATGGGTAGTAAGGAGTTCAGTTATCATGACGTAAGCCAAACTGAGTAGTGAATTTTGCCATCATGTGATTTCAAAAATGGGAGCCATGTTCAGTGAGTATGGCTTACGATACACTGAACCAAGCTATGACATGGTTGAAAAAAAAACAAAGTCACAGTTTCACTATCACCATTGTAGGTAAGCATCGCCTTGACCCATTTTGTAAAATAATCAACATAAATGATGATGTATCCATGCCCCTGGGCTGAGTGAAGGTTACAAGTCATAAAATCAATGCCCCATTTTACAAATGGGCCAATGGTTACAACTGGGTGTAAAGTAACAAGAGGGGACCACTATTTTTGGTTGTAAATATGGCAAGCGTGACATTATTGGACTGCGAGAATGCAACCTTTGGAAATAGAGGGCCAAAAATAACCAATGCAAAGGATCTTTTGAGAATTAGCATATCCTAACATATGACCACCACAAGCTCCAGAGTGGCAGTCATTCAAATCTTTCTGAGCTTCCTCATGTGCCAGACACCATCGAAGGATTGAATCTATACCAAGTTGGTATAAGGTATCCCCAATATTGTGATAAGGTTGGGACCGGTACCAGATTTAACACCACTCAGATACTTTGATCGAAAGGTATGAGTTTGGAGATATACGATGATATCTCCATACCATAGAGCATGGGTGCTGATAAGGAAGAGAGATTCGTTAGGAATTTAGCTCATCAAATTCATTAGTCGTGTTTTCATAGGGAAATTCACAGATTAATTCAGTAAAAACAAGTGATTTCTTTGACTTAGACTTGGTGAAATCTAAGTCAAAATTTTGTAGGATGAAAATCCATTTCGAGTATTTTCTCCCAAGAAATAGTCGATACAGAATATAGGTCATGGGGTTGCAATCTGATATCACTATAGTTTTGGGTAAGAGAATATAGTGACGAAAAAGTTGGAAAACATGAACTATTGCCAATGCCAATTTTTCTACATGAGCATATCGAGTCTCAGCATAAAAAAGGCTACGACTCAAGCAATATATAATATGCTCATGCTGTCATCATCATCCTAAACCAAAACCATACCAATGGTATTATTAGAGGTGGCCAAGTATAGGATATAATCACAATGGTAATTCGGAGGATGCAACAAAGGGGCACTAATGAGTGAGGCCTTTAGAGCATCAGAAAACTTCTAAGAAATGTCATCCCAAATGAATGGGATTCATTTATTTAGAAGGAGAGTAAAATCCTTGGCAAGCCTGGCATAATTTGGAATGAAACGATGAAGAAACTTTACCTTTCCTTGCAAACTCTGGAGTTGATGTAAGGAAGATGGAGATGGAAAATTAAAAATGGCCTCCACCTTGAGAGGATCAATGCAGATGCCTTCTTTGGAGATTATGAAGCATAAGAGACGACCATATTCAACGCAAAAGACACATTTATGAGGATTCAATAAGATATTGTAGTGTTTGAAGTGAATAAAAATTGAACGAAGGTGAGTTGGATGGTCTTGATGTTTAAGAAAGTGTGCGAGTAAATCATCAAGATTTGGCTGAACAATATTGTTTTCAGTGGAGTCATAATTTTTTTGTGAAGAAAATCCCTTCTACTAACAAAATCGATCTCCAGATTCCTATGAGAGGATCTATCAACAAACTAGACAAACACGTGTAGACTTTCCTAGTTCATGTCAGAAAATACAAAGATAGATGACCTACCTCACTCTGATGCTAAGCACTCATCAATATCTTCCTCAATCTTCTCACTTCCAAGTTCAATCCTCTTTATACCATTTTGGACGAGTACCTACAAGGAAGTGTTATAAATTATTTTTTCACCTCTTGTTCACTTCCTATTCCATATCCCGAAGTTCCAAAACATTGACAACTGTGCAACATATCCATCATGATATACAGACCAATACCTCCCTAAAGAACCAAAGGAAACCTGCCCTGAGTCAATTTTGAAGAAGGTTAATTAAAACCCTAATTTTTATGGCCAACACATGTTTCTCAACTACCTACTCATGTTGATGGCAGGTTTCTCTGTTTTACCCTAGCGCCGACAGTGTGGGTTTTGATATGAAAACTCGCGCTGAACCTCTTCTGGCAAGTTTTCCCAAACTAGAGGAGAAGCTTCATACACTATAACCTTTGAGAACAATGATCTAGAGATTCGTTGTTGTTGATATGTTCAATCTCTCCCATTTTTAACTCTTGATCTTATAATTATGGGCTTTCCCCTTGAGATGTGGACCATTGTCCCTCTTTTTGGATCCCTAACTCCCTCTCCCTTCATATAAATCAAATCCCTTCCATCCCCAAATCGTTGGTCATTGATTGTTGCGTTCTTAAACTAATATTATGGTTCCATGTTGCCCATTCTAACTTGGAGAAGGAGTGCTTGAAGATTTTTTGCTTGGACTTGGACATCCACCAAAAGGAGGTCTCCAACATCAAGGCATAGGTTGTAAACTTCCATTTTTAGCTTAGTAATATATACATCTAATGTTCACTTTCCATAATTGTATAAATGTTTATGTCGTTAGCTTAATACTCCATATATTAAGTAGTTTATGTTTGATGTATTCCATATATGCTCGTGTATCTTGCATTTCTCTTTGATCTTTCTTGCAAGCACTCGGATGTAAAGAACAAGGATTGAGGCCGGGAGAGAAATAACTAAATTCATCTTCAAAAGGATTGAGCTATTAGCATTAGAGTGAGGTAGGTGACTCTCTCTCCCTGCATTTATTAACCATTATCTAGGAAAGTGTATGTTAGTTTATTTAGTTTGTTGCTAGACTCACTCATTGGGCTAGAGGGATCACCTCTATCCACAGAGAGGATTTACATTTACAACAAAATGGAAACTCCAATAGGGAATCTATAACCTCTTCAATCTCTTTTCTCATCTGATCACTTGATTAGTTTGACTGACCATCGAGTTCTCAGTTAGTTTGAGTCTATATAGGTATGCAAAATCATTGATTGCTACCTTAGAGTGTTAAGTCTGGAGTGTTTGTAGAAATATTTTTTATTTTTTGCCTTATTCCTCACTCAGCACATTTTTTTCTCTAAAAGTCACACTGCCAGTGTGTTTTATTTTTAAAGAGTCACACTAATCCCCTGTTTAGTGCCAATTTAGCCACAACAATTGCGCTAATCTTAGATATTGGAAAAACTTTAGGGTTTCACTGCCAAAATATAGTGTGTCTGAGCCCTTGAGGCCTTTCCCTTGTCCTGTGTGATTGGATTTGTTGATGTTTTCTCTAATTACCATACTTGACTAGAAAAATTTTGTCTCTTTGAGATTTCAAGTGTTTGAGTGAAATTGGATTGATTTTAGGGTCTATAGGTAATTTGATTGTCACATGTTGCTTGTAAGTGTCCCTGAGCTTGCGATTTTCTAATTCATTAGATTTGGTTATCTATTAAAATGATTCAAAACATTGTTTTGCATTAGTTTCAGTTTGTCTTTTGCAATGTTTCTTTTCAATTGGATTAGGTCATCTTGCATTTTAGATTCATATTTGTTATTCATCAAGCATAGATTACATTGCTTAGTTTACAAATGGAAAATAGTTCATTTGTTCATTTGTTCAAAAGAGAAAAGTGAAAGACATTTTCATTGAGAGCTTTTGGATTTGATTTGGTGTTGTTTTGATTGGTGCATCATTTGCATTAGGAGCCTTTGAATCAATGTTTTCTTTTTTCTTTACTTAAATATTAATTGCATTAGAGCATCTCAAATCAAAGAGAACATCATTTAGATTAAGTGCATCTTAGTAAAGTAAAAATCATTCTACTTTTCATAGATTTCATATTGGATAGTGAAAGTGAAGTTTAGTTTTTTCTTTTGCATATTTCATTTGGAAAATAAAATTAGTCGAGGCATGTTATTTGATGCATTCTCTTATTTGTTGTAGTGAATGATTGAACTCTCTTCCCTTGCTAGTATAGCATTCATTGAAGTGGAAAGTTTCATTTTCTCATATAGTTTCATTTTAAGATTCAGGTGACATCGTCTGAGCCCAAAAATTGAAACATAATTGAAGAACAACATTAAAATTTACTTAAATAAACTAAGGATCATTTAGAACTTAACATAAACATTAGAGGTCCGTTGTAGTGTTTTTGGAGCACAAGTGTACCAAAAAAATAAACTTAAACAAAGAGGTGCATGAACATAACAATTCTCAAATGGAGCAAACAAATCAATAAAGTATGGAAAAATATCCTTTTATTGATTTTTGGTGGTAGAGGTTGAATACAATTAGAATACTAGAATACTTGAAGAGAATTCCTTGAGCTAGGGAGCTCAAAAATCCTCAACAAGGATGTTTCTTTTCCTCAATCTCTTCCCAAGTTTCTCCTCTCTCTCAAAGAAGTGTGAAGACTCTCCAAAGGTTGGATTTCTTTTCACTCAATAAGATTTTGGGTTTCTTAAAATCAATTTGGCCAACATATTAGTGCTCTACACTTCGTTGGTTCAACAATGAAATGGTGGTTTGCTTACAAGTAATTTGGCCAACATACTGATGTCTCTTCTTTTGGCTCTCCCATGGCCTGTTTATATAGAGTTTTTTAATCCCTCTTCCCTCTCTTGGTACATGTATGATAAAGACACATGAGTAGGACAAGAGGATTCCATTCAGGGTTGCACTTCTCCAAGGATACTTAAATTCGGTTGTACTAGGACACCCTTGTATCAAGAAATCATCTCCAAGTGTGTGGAGTGATCTTGGACTATTGAGTCACATTTTCTACAACTGTGCAAATTTTTTGATGATATTCATCACATGCATGTTTATCAAAGAAATATACATGCGGCCTTAATTGATTTTATTTATAAACTTCGTACCTTAGGAGAACCTTTGATTCTTTAAATATTTATAATGTATTCGACTAGAAAAATGTCCACCAGTGCATTCTGTTGGACACTTTTAATGTCTTTTGGATTGTACTAGTAGGTGTATGATTTTCTGGTGTTCACAAAGGTAGTACATTTAAACATGAAATACCGAGGCTAAGAATCTATTATTAATTAATGAAAAAGACAACCAAGTATGGGACATCCATGAACCACTCGACCATAGATTGGTTGAACCAAATATTTCTTTCATCTAATCACCCCCGTCCCATATTCCAAGCATGAATGTGGGACTCAAAACCAACTAAAACAAGGTTTCATCAGGCTTTACTGCAATCCCCACCAGTTCACGTGGCCCTAAACAAGGATGGATGCCGCCAAATTTCTCCACCTACACCATGAGGAATTTTCCTGCCTCCTTGTCTCTATTGTATATCCTGCCATACAACGGTCAAGAATTCCTAAGCTTAATTAAGACTCCACTGTCAAGGCTTTACTCTATATCCCACTAGTCACTAGTTAAGGATTCGTAGGCCTGATCGAGGGCACACACCTCTAGGATTTACTATATATCCCACCATTCATAGATCGAGGATTCTTATGCTCACTTAGGCACACAAAATCTAGCTTTAATGCAATCCTACCTTCTCTTTTCCAGGGATTCCTTGCTCCTGTGTTATTTCTTTTAGAGACCACTACACCTAGTTTCAAAACCATCTAGCAATCATGCTCAACCAAATACAAGAGAACCCATCACACCATCGCTATACAAAAATGTCAAGGCAAGGTGGAAAAACACTATCACTCTTGGAAAAACCCATGCTAATGATAACAAGAGAACCAAATACACATGCATGTACCATGCATGCCAAACCTAGCAAAGAAATCACAAATGAAAATCGATACCTACAAATGATCTCGATCTAGCTACTTGATGTTTTTCTTCCTTGCTCGATCTTAACTTTCATTTACCTTTTTTATACTTCCTTTGCTTTCCTTGATCCAATTCTATAGTGCTCTAAGTGTCCATGAGTGAGAGAGAAAGAGAAGAGAGAGAGAGAGCTCCAAAACTGAATTGATAAAAGGTACCAACTAATCCTTAGAAGCCTTTTTATTAATAAGGCCTCTAGTTTCTTCAATTTTTCCATTATTTTCCTTCATTTGTTTCCTCACATGCAACATGTGACATTTCACCTTCCTCTTCTCCTAATTTACATTATTTCCATAAATAAAATGCCAAATAATGCCTCATGCCTTTCCAAAGCCTTTGTCATTGCCTTTACCAATTTCCTTAGCCATAATAAACCAATTTAACACCCACACTAGGATGTTTTTCCCATCATTCATCTTGGAATACGTGTCCCATGAACTTGGTTATTATTTTTCCTTTATTAACTTTTATTACATGGAATTTTGACTAGGGATGTTACAGGCTCAAAAACTATATATCCATATGAAATGGAGGCTAGAGTACACTTTCAATGTAATGTTCTCATAGATTTTAAGGAGACCATCGTATAATACAAACCTTGACATTGTTATGTGACTAAAGATCTTCAAGTTGAATTGTCTAAGCGATAGTTTCCTCAAAATAAAAATTGATATGTTATTTTGTCTTAATATACTTGTTTTATTAGGCTCTACCCATTTTTGTCTCATATGGGTATTTTTAATATTGTATTTGAAATAAATATGTAAGTGGAAGTCTAAGTGTCAATTGTGGAATATGAAAGGTCATTAGTTAGAAAGGGACAAAGGAAGCCAAAGATTCATGATGGGAGTCCAAAGGTCGTAAAGGGATATGAATGGTCATCTAATATGTTATAAATACTCCCTCATAACTCATTGAAAGGGCTTAAAATCAAAATCTTGGGAGCTTTGTTTGGAGCCTTGGCTTCTCTTGTTTAGCATAGGAAGATTATATTTCTTTAGAGAAGTATGTATTGGCTTCATGTTCCATTATTGGGGCTAGTGCCTTCTGAGTTGTAAATGTATGTCTAGATCTTTCACTTTTGAATAAAACTTTAGAGCTGACCATGGAAACTTTTAAGGGATAATATTGGTAGGTGGGCAAATTTTCCATGATTTTTCCAAAAACAATATTTGTGAATTTCCATTTTTTATAAGAATGATTCATCCAAATTTTACAATATCTACGTTAAAAATCGCCAACACTATATATAGAGTATATATAAAATCATTATAAATTCGAATAATTTTACAAATACATCAATAAACATTTTATAGTTTGCATATTAGGGGTTACTGAGATTCACCAATGCTTTTAAACTTCAAGATAATTTTCCATCATTAAAATTTTTCGTTGAGCTAACAAGCCTTCATGCATATGTCGTGGATGTAGTACGGCTATTCTTGTTATGTTTGCGATATGTGTTATCTCATTTACACTAATTCTTATGAGCTAATTCATTTTCTTTAGTATGAATCTTGTTTGAATCTGTGTTGTTATGTTATTTCAAGAATTTTTATCTTGTGAATTATTTTACAGGTTAACAAATGATTCTATTTTATTACTTGTGCATCTCTTCTAAGCTAAGTACTATTACATGCTTCTAAGTGTTACACAATATTTTGTTACACCTCCTGCACTTCCCTATGACATACCTCGAAGTGCTTGAAACATGACCATTATGCAATGTACTCATTCATATATGCATCTCAAATCCTCCTTAAGACATTGATTGGAAAATGCCTTGAGCTTACCCTAAAGGAAATAGCTCTTAAACTCTAATTTGAGAATTATTGCTCTTATATGACTAAAAAAAACAATATTTGCATGTTGTATTATACCCGAAACACAATGGCATCACTATGTGTCCTTGTATACCTGTGATGGTCCCAAAAAGGCAATTTTCCCAAAGAGGATGAGAAGCTTCATGATCTACAAGCTTCCTGAGCGGCGAGATGGAGGTTGTTCAGTGTAGATGAGGTTGAGTTCTCCCAACTTAGTCTCTTGGTCTTATCCCTATGAGAAACCTCCTTGAGATAAGGACCTACTCCTATCTTTGGAGAGATACTAACTCCCTTTCCCAGCTTATATATTCATCCTCTCCCATTCCCAAATGGTTGGTATATGTCTATTTTCACCCTTATGCTAAGATTGTGCCTATATGTTACTCATTTGGCTTGGAGAAGGAGTTCTTGGAGAGCTTAGGTTGGACTTGGACATTCATTCAAGGAGAAACTATCAAAATCAACGCTTTCTTTTATGCTTCCCCTTCTTTTCTACTATTATACATCTACTGGTTCATTTTCCTTTGATGTGTATGCTTACGTATCGTCTACCTTGACATTCTTTGATTAGTTAAGTATGTTACTTTTGAATATGCTATTGGTATTTTCATGCCTTACTATTTCTTGATCTCTTGTGTAGGTGCATAAATTCTGCAAGTTGTAGGAATGAGCCCATGATGCAAGTGGTTCAAGATCTTCAACAAAGGACGACTTGATAGCATCAGAATGAGGTAGGCCATTTTCTTCGTCTCTCTTTTCAATTGTAACTTAGGAAAGTGTCTAATAGATTATCACATAGGTTGATAGTCCCACTCATTGGGCTATAGGGATTGTCTCTATCCACAAAGAGTATTTACCTAGCAATAAAATGGCAACTCCACTGGGTATTCATTTTCATAATTTTTTGTTTGTCTGCAACTTATTTCACTTATAGGTGATTGCTTGAATGTTCTTAGTTTTTGTTGATCTTGAATATTTTTTGGCTTTATCTCATATTTCTCGTCCATCATGGTTTTCTCCCTAACAGTCATGATGATATCACGGATGTTTTAATTACAATCATGATTATCATTATTTGGCCTATGCCAGGTGCGATGATCCCAGAGGTTAAAGAAAATTAGGTTTTTTCTTCTTGATTTCAATTTTTTGCCTTCTAACAATGGTTTGTCGGTGTGATTATAGTGTCATTGTCTTGGTGTTGTAGCGGCTACAACCACCCTCCAAAGTTTTTCCTTAGCCTATTTTGGAGCCTCCCTACCAGCCTTCACATTAGCTTGCCTTGCTTCATCAAGTCCTCAAGCTTCAGTGTCTTTCTTGCTCAAAGGCAGCATGTTGATCATAGTTTGGTCTTTTCCCTTCACAAGTTGCTCATCTGGACTTGGTCCAGCTAGAAGTTGAGAATCTTCCCACTGAAATTTGTACATTTATGGAGGGCAACCAAACCTCCCTCAAAGAATTGCAAAATTCCCTTTGACAACTTGCTGGGCTCCAAGATTCCGTAATCCTGCCAGCCAACCCTCCCAGTAAAATTTGCGGAATGTTTCCCATCAATAGGTAGCTCAGCATAAGATTTGTGCAAATTTGGGTGACAGTCAACTACTAGGCCCAGAAATTGCACAATCCCCTTAGGCAGTCAGCCCAACTTGCAGTCAAGAATGCACATTTTTCTCCAATATTCAAGAAGTCTCTTGCATGTGTAGTTGAGTTGACCGGTTCCCTCCTGGACTGAGAAAAGAAAACTTGCATGTATAGGCTACTTCTCCCAAGGTAGCATGCAAATCCATCTCTTGTTTTAGGGATCTACGTTTAGCAGGGAGGTTACATGTAAGGAGTAATTTTGAAACCTCTCTCCAAGTGTCGCTTTCCCTAGATTTGTGACATGCGCATCATAACGTCATTTTTATCAAAAATCATCAACCAGACACTGTAGAGCTCATTCCTCACAACAACCTTGTAGGTCTAACATTCCACTTCACATCTAGGAGTAGTCGACACATTCAACTTAGTTTTTTGGGGGCAAGCTTGCTTCCCATGCCTTATGCTGCATTTCTGTCACTTTTTGACTATTCACTTGTGTGAGTATTGCTTGCTTGATTTCTTTGAACGCCTATTGTTGTTTACATATATTCAAGATTTTCCTAGCTCTATTTCAATTTTCATTGCTATCTCACTGTTGTCGCATGCATGAAACTTATTTGCACAGATGTTCGCCCAAACAACCAACGGCCTCACCAACATGCATGTTTATATGTTTTCCATGCATTGTTTATCACTTCTATTTTCTCTTAGTGTTGCCATGCATTTCATCGACTCATTTGCTTTCAGTTGCCCGTCAGCGAGTCGGGCCAACATTGGTCCAGTATTTTCCTTCACCAAGGCTACAATGCATAATCTGGAGAAGGAAGGCTCACCTTCCTCTTTACATTTGTGCATTTTGGACCAACACTAGCCTCTTGGACTGAATTGCGCATTTTTGGAGCTGAGTGGCTGTTTGGCCCAAAAATTTGTGCAAATTTACCCCTAGGCTAGCAGTCCTTCCCAAATGGGATTACTCATTGCAAAATTGTAGTAGCCAACTGCCTGAATGGACTATGTATTGCATAGCTCTAGTAGTCAATTAGTCTCTCAGTAGCCTGTACTATGCCTTGTGCAATCTTAGCAGTTGCTCTCCCAACCTCTCGGCCGAAATTGTGCAACCTTGATGATCATTCACCTAGGTATGTTGCAACTTAGCTCTCATGTTCATTCTAGTTTTTGACTAACAGATTGTTTGCTATGAGATTTTCCATGTCTCCAGGTATCTCAGGTGTTCATCTACCTCTCCGAAGCATAGGTACAATGTTTTCCAAGAGAGCAGATAGGAAGACACCGTTCAGAGCACACTTGGGGATGTAGTCAATCAAGTGTCCATGGACTTACCTATTCACGAGGACATCAAGTTATTCGTGGACAAGGAAATCAAGCAGCATCATGAGAATCAGCTAAAGGAAGCATATTGAATGCAACAAACATGAAAAATGAAGTGAACGCAATGAATGCAAGAGGAAGGTTGTTAACAACATAGAGGGGGAGAAAAGTTGCAAGATCAAGTAGATCCACTAATGACAAAAGATACTTTGGAGCCTCAGGCTATGAAGTGACAGTGCGACATGAAGAACGTACAAAGGTAGAAGATGGAAAAAAGAAGGAGTTGCATGTGTTGAAGCAACAATTCAGGAAGAACATGATGCTACATGGAAAATCAAATTCGTTGCAGTAGGAATAGGAACATCAGTGGGTGCAACATGCACTCACGGATGAAAGTGAGCCAGTACAAGTTAAGAATCCATTCCAACATCTGATACAAAGAAAACATGGTGAGAAGTGTTGTTGATCACATCAAAAGGATCCAACAACATGCATGTCATTGAGCACACGCATGCAATTCAACCCATTCAACACAGTCACCAAGGCTAACAAAAGAAGCAAGTGCAACTAGGGCTGAACATGCACTTCAACAAGTTGATGTGCATGACCACCAACATACTCTTGAAGATTAGGATAGATGCTATGCATTAGTGTTTTTGTGGTTCAATCATATCCAAGAAGACCATGTGCAGATTAGCAGACAAGTTGGATGAAGGGGATGAACCAATCCACCGGTTGCAACAAAGGCAAGAGTTTGCTTCAACAAGATTTCACCACGAGGTGCATGCAAACCATCACAGAAGACCATCTTGGCATCAGCTCACCGGCTTCATCATCACAAGAATGTCAAAGAGTTGGTCTCACCATAGGGGACCGAGTGTCAGTGATTTCTTGCAAGTCTTGCTCAAGCCATGTTGTCTCACATGAGTACATGTGCATTGTAATGTTGAGTCATGTCAAGTGTAATTAAAGTCTCAACAGTTGGATGTAACAATCATAGAGTAGGTGAAGATTGATGAGGTTATTTGAGCTATCACAATGGGGAATGTCAAGGTTCACTGCACCCTTTGCTATAAATAGTCCCTCATAACTCATCGTATGGGCTTTTGTTCAACCAAGCTTCTACTAAGATTATCTTGAAGAAGGCTTGGATAGTATTGTAATGCACCTTGGCTTCTCCATTGCATGGATCTAGTACATCTCTTTGGAGGAGATGGCAGATGGGGCTGTAATGTTCTACTAATAGGGCTAGCAAGTTTACATGGTGTATTGTATGATTGTGACTTATACTTCTTTATATAATAAAAGCCAACACATTTTCATGCATATGTTGTTATTGTAGTTCAACTTCTCCAGTTGCCTTAATGATATATGTTGTTTAACTTACATACTTGTGTATGAATTGATTCACATGAAATTATATGAATGTTGTTGTTAATGTCTTGAATATGTTGTTAATACTATCACCATCTATGTCGAATACTCTACTGGACACTAGACAAACCTTTCTATGAACCTTGTTATATCAACCATCACACTCGTCTCGGACTCTTGCAGAGTGTTTTTCATGTTATCTTTCCTTCTATGTTGGCACTACCACATCCATGTCGACTGCTTTGCCAGAAGTTGTGCATGTCCTTTGTGTTGTGTGTCCCTAGCCGAGTTGGGACTGATCCCTTTCACCCTGGAACTCACCTTTGCCTTCCTCACCTTTTGAAGTGTTGGAACCTCTCATACTCATTTGTTATCTCACTACATCATACACACCCTTGATACTAATAGATTTATCTTACTTTCCTCTATACGACATTGCAGTCAAGGCATTACCTTACAACCCACTGTTAGGGCTCCTACACCAAGTAGTCTGAGGTCTAATTAGAATTCTTACCAGGGATATCCCCTTAACATGGTTGTGGGTTCAGTGACTGTCAACATTTCTGGTGCTAGAAGTAGGGCCTGATGACAAGCAATGCCCTCTGATCAAGTTTTGAACCTTTACATATCTTTCATGGAACACTGCATTCTTATTACCCCAATGTGTTTTTCGAATTGTGAAGATGTCTGCATCTCGAGGAAGCTTTTAAATATCTTTTCCACTGACACGTATGATGGTGAAGGTGATATGGCCTGGCCTGAGCAATTACATAACTTCATTTCTATGATTTATGAGGAAGATGAGTTTACTGACGAACATGTTGGTCTCTTGCTTGCAGTCACACTTCATGAATCCCCATTTCGCTGGGTGCTCAGCCTAACAGCTAACATCGTGCACTCACATGATCACTTCTGTGATCTTATTGAAGACACATTCCATCATTTTGATCCAGGCGATCTTGACTAGAAACTTTTACAGCAATGGAGGGCTCCGCATGAATCTGTTATTTATTTTTTGGCAGTGCTTCCATGACATACAATTTCAAGCTTTGAGGAGCTAGATGAAGTTCACTTATCTGTGGTATTGGTTGGAGTGTTGTCTTAAGAAATATTCTCATCCCAATAGAAAGCATGATGTAAAACCTCACTCAACCTTCTTTGTTATGGAACTGCACTCTCATGCAGGAGAAAGTACTGTCTCAATTGACTGTTTCCCTCCCTTCCATTCAACAGTTCCACCATCGCCCACTGATGTTAAGGATCATGTTCGTAGATATGTTCATTCTTCACACACTCCAAACGTCACTCCAATGAATTTTCGTTCAGAGTTGGTTGTTAGTCCTTCGAGTTCCCATATCCATTATTTTTCTCTACCTCTATCTTCACAGCCAGGTGTTCCTATCGATGATGATATCTTGTGTTCGTCCATTCCAAACTCTTCACTTGTTGTGAACAAGGAACAACCCACTGATGAATTTGGTCTTGCAAAACCAACATGCGCTCTCATTCGTGAAGAGTATTATTGGGAGCTTGAATGTCAACACTCGGTGAAGGATGACTCCCTTCCACCCAATCCCCCTTCGTTCTTTCCTAGCTTCTTTGGTGAACCTGCCATCCATGATTTTGTATGTGCGTCTTCATCTTCGACTACACCCATTGTTGATCATTCATAGGAGTTGTTAGGTTCCTATACCAATAGGTGTCATTTTTCATGATTGAAATTGAAGAGCTCTAATATGTTCATACCTTTTGGCTAGTTGCAAAGGTTTCCATATTCACAAGAAATAAAAAAAGTTAAAAAATGTAAAGAGGGTATGCCCTAAAAGAAAAATCGAAGGGCAATAAAAATGAGATGGTCAAAAGAAAAAATGAAAGGAATGAACCCCAAACAAAGGGCCATGAAAGTGTGCAAGTCCAAAAAGCCACTCCTATTCTAGTTTTGCAATGATCTTATGGTATGCAATTGTTGATTCATGCCACCATTGATGAATGGCCAAATAGCTTAATCTTGGTCAGTTCATGTTTTAATTTACTTGTCTTAGAGATAGAGAATGAAACCTGTCCAAACTGTTCAATCTTGGCAGGTGAATAGCTAGGTAGATAAGCAAAGGAGCTCAATTGATAAATATGAGCCCTTGGATGTTATAAAGGTAGATTTAGATAGGATTCCAATGAAAAGAAAAGAATATTGAAAGGGTTTGCTAGTTCAAGTGCACCCATAGAAAAAGAAGCAAAAATGTCAGATGCAGTAGGCTGGGTAGGTAGTTTTGGTGTTGCAGAAGCATGCTTATGGTTAACTTTCTTTCTCAAAAATGTTCATCTTATTGTTATCATAAGTACCATGGCACCTGTTTGGTTAGAAATCAAATGAAGCATGACTAACTTCCCTTCACCCCTCTTGCAAAATCAATTACTAACCTCCACCAAGGATATTGATGATATGCTGAATACTCATAAACCACTCCATTTCATGAAAAGTTTTAAGTAAAATAATCATTTTGCTTAAAGCTCAAAGCCGCATTTCTTGTGTAAAACCTTTGTTTTCTCCTAAAGCCTAAGTTTCAAACCCTATAACTTAGCGCTCTTTTGCAACATATCCCTCATATTAACAATTAACTTTATTATATAAATCCCTGGCAAAACTACCCTTTCCTGTATTATGTAAGCATATAAAAAACCCCAATTATTTACTATCCCGCCCCCGACTAAACTATAGCTGTATTTTGGTTTACAAAGGAATTATAGGTTCATCTGGAACCATATAATAACCCTCCCGATGCACAAATATTCAAGGTTAATTAACATCTGGTTAATTAACTGTTAAACACCCCAACAACCAATAAAAGCCCCCCCGATACATCTTAACCAATGTTTATTATATTGTCCCCGCGCTGTAGCCCTCTGCCAACTCCATTCACCGCCAGTTTTTGGATCTGTGCCTGTTGATTTGATGGCCCAAATCAATATCGCAACCCCTCGGTCACCTGTACTTTACTGCCTGGGGAGCCGACGGTATTACTACAGTACCTGGGACACACGGCACCCTCCCGCAGTGCTCACTGCCCTCCCCACCAAAACCGCTTGAACCCAAAAGCGGTGCGGGCCAAAACCACTTACCGACTGCTAACCCCACCCAATGATGTCATCGCCACATCATCACCATGTCACCCCGCTACACAACAAAATATCACTTCATGCTGACATCACCAACTAAAAAGCGCCAAAAGCCCGCCAAAGTCAATTTTTTGTTAAAAAGCCGTGAAAGTGTCGTTTTCACTCATTTTCACTTATTTTTTTCTGCAGAACCATTGCATGTGATTTATGTCCAAGAAACTGCTCGACCACACAGTCCACCACACAGCCAAATCAGTTCCATAGTCCTGTTCACCAGCTTGTCTTGTAACTTGTTGAGCGCACAATTCACCCGTAAAGACAGGTATTTACCATATTTCTTACCGAGCACTGTAAATTTCATTTTTCTCTATGTAAATCTTCCCAACGAACCAAGTTTGAGTTGAATTCATCCTACTACCTTCAAACAAATACACCAGAACCACTGTTATTTTTCCCATTTGCCTGCAAAAGCCCCACCCCCAGTTCAAAAATACATAAAATAGAAATGGAGGCTCTGGTGGCCCTCAATGTCGCTCCCCTTAATGCACCTCACAAGCAGTTGGAGTGGTTGTCCCTGGCTGATAGAGATTTTCAAATTCAAGACTTAATTGGTGACAAAAACCACCTTCAGGTATTTTGTGAAATTAGGAACAGTCACCGAAGTAACTCTGATCTCTATGGTATATGGGAATCCAACCTGCCTATGTACTACCTCCCCTCAATCAATGTATTCCCTGATATTATCCACCTATGCTGTGCCAATTATGAACCTACTCAGAGAGCAATTCCGACTCCCACTAGAACTGTCCTCTTTTATATAACTCCTGATTCCATAAACGAGATGTTACACTTCAAACCAACTCAGCCTCTGGCTCCTCTTTCTATGGGATTCTTGCTTGAGCAAGAACCTAAACTACCCAGTTCAGAGATGACCCAGATTACTCAAACATTTATGAAACTAGACTGCCAACACCGAGGCCCACCTCCATATGTGGATGTTTGGTTCATGAAGTTGGAAAATTCATTATTGATATGATATCCTATATCCTGGGATTTAAGACAAGTGAGTATGTTGATGAGACCACATTAGTTTTGCTGTCCATATTTACTCTAGGACAGCCCCCTGCTGTCAAATATGACTATGCTACATTCATTGCCAACAAGATACATGACCAATTCATTAGTTTAAACAGAGAAGGAGTCTTCAAGTACTCATACTATATATATCATCTATTCCTAGATTATCAAACAAACAATTTTTAGTTTCCTATCAGAAATTGGACTCCAAAGGAGAGAGAAGGTCTGTGATATTTTGGACCTCAATCTTCCACGATGTTACTGACTCTCCTTACACCTACTATGAATTCATTGACCTATTCATACATCTGGTCTCCTCTCTACTAATGAGAAATCCTCCTCCTAGACTCTCTGGTGATACACAGAAGATTTTATAGCTTTCCAAAAACTACAGAATAGGTGACTGGTACTTTTACCATAATCACACCGAGATCAGAATATATGGCTATGAGTTGTGCCCTTATAAGCCGCCCAAATATGTGCCTATGAGACTATTTGCACTGGAGTATTTCAGGAAAATTCTCAATGCAAATTTAACTCACTTTCATAGTGTAAAGAAAAAGGCCCAGCTAAGAATAAAAAACCAGTTCGGCCCCTTCATCATTAACAAGAATTAAGCCTGGGCAGATGTTGATAAAATATTGGGAGAAGAACTCAAATTAAAGAAGAGCTTTTGGTGGGTACCCTATGACCCAAATGATTTTATAAGTGACAGGAGAGTAAAATACAGGCTATCAGCCTATAAACACTCTAGGCTCCCTGAAATAGAGCAATTTGCCAATCAGGATGAGTGGGTAGAGGGTACACTGATAGAAGAACTTACTGAGCAAGAGAAAATGGAAAAAGTTGTGAAAGATCTAGAAAAGACTCTTGACCTAGACTCTTTTGGACAGGTATTTTTCAAGCTACCCCAGGAAACCGGAGTGGGTACATACTCTGTTGGAACTTCACAGCAACCTCTACAAGAAGCCAATGCACTAGGTACAGGGTCATCCAAGGGAACGGAGGTAGTAGGCACATAACAACAAGCAATGACAGATCAGCCAGCAACAATAAAGGAACAGGACTAAGGGAAAACTTCCCATGTTGGCATTATGATGCATGTGGTGTACTTGATGGCAACGCTCTCATAGAAGATCATCTCACTTATATACATTCAGATGAATCCACAGAAGAAATATCAGATATGACAGAATACTTGGATCAGATGACAGTTCACAAGTAAGCTTTGCCATCAAGTCCAAAGGGGGAGATTGTTGGCATTATGGCTAAAGTGTTGTCCTTGATGGAAACCCATACAGGTGATGGATCACTGTACAACAGGTCAGTAGCAGAGATTGATGATCAGCTCTCAAATATTGAAAAAATAAGGAGTACGCAGGCACAATGTACAAAAGGTGCGGGCACGCGGGAATGTCTTATATAAAGTGCGTACATACCTGCAGGTTACCCGTTCATGAGGTGCGTACCCCCAGTTCACTTACTTCAAGGCAGAGAAGCATGCTCACATGGGGTTTCTTATGTTTGGCTCGTGGTATTTAGCCCGCCGTTCTTGGTTCATGGTTTTGGCCCGTGGTATTGCTTTATATTATTATTATTGAGCCCCATGTTTTTGGGCCCCTTGTATTGGGTATCTATGGTATTGATCCATGATTTGAGGAAGAGCTTGCCTATATAAAGCAAAGGAGATCATTTGGCTAGACATTGGTGAAATTAGAAGATCTGAAGAGAAGCTAGATCTGAAATTCTAGTGATGGGTTTGTGAGAGATAGCTCAAGGAGAAACATGAGAATTACAAGACGGATCTACTAATGGGTTGATATCTCCTCGGCGCATGTTTAGATCTGTAGATCTGACAATCTGGGTTATTCTTGAAGTCATAAGATTATCTATACCTGCAGGTACGCAAGTACAGTGAAAGAAAAGTGCGTAGGTACGCAGGCCCAGAAGCGTCGCAAGTGCGCAGATACGCAGGCAATTCATTGGACACAGAGCATAGGTACGCAGGAAGTCTGTGAGACACAGTGCATGGGTATGCAGGAACTCAGTTGGAAACAGTGCGAACTTCTACGCAGGTGTTATATGGGTGAAGCTGCGTACTTATCATAAAACCTATTTAGCTTCCCCTGTTTATTGTTGTGTTCTGGGTTTTGAAGTGATGTTTGGTTTCTGATATTATGTTCTGATGACAACAGTGATTGATTGAATGTTCATATGATCTGGCGGACTAGATCTGGTTGATAACTCTCATTGTATATGTATTGATCTGGTGATTGGGTGATTCAGAAAGTTGTTTGATTATGAGCTTCAATGTTGTTGTTGGGCCCAGTATGAAAATTGGATGAAACGTGACCTTTCAAATTATGTGTTGTACTTCAGTGTATCCAGTCTTAAAATTGATGAAACATGGTACCTGGAGGAGAGAAGATTGTAGGTCAGCACCTACGTACTAGTATCTAAGCTAGTACAAGAGCTAAAGGAAATCTTTGGAGCATTGTAGCAGGTAGCAGCCTGCGTACTAGTAAATGGATCGACTAGTATAAGAGCAAAGGGGGTTGTAGCTCCCGTACCGGTATAAGACTGCACCAGTACAAATATTGTAAAATGGTTTTCTTATTAAGTAGAAGATTGAGATGTCTTGCAGCAGGTGGTTTTCTCCCACATTGGGTTTCCACCTTATATCATGGTGTTCGTGTGTGTGCCTTATGTGTGATGATCTGTTCTATTTTACTGCACCTGTTTACTATTAATATGATTGATAATATTTTAATGCACTCATCAAGGATCATCTAACTGAATCATAAGAATTTGTGGAAGTATCATATATGAATCTGATATGGAAATGAAAAAGTTTTATTGATGTGAACTTGCTCTTATGGGTGAACAAGAGAGATATCAAATAGAGGTAGAACTTAAAAGGCTTTCAGACATAATCAAAGATCAACAAGATCTATTGAACAAAAGGGAATGTGACTTCAAAGAAGAAGCTACCAAACTAAAAGCCCAGCTAGAAGAAGGAAACAAGGTAAGGGAGTTATTCAAAGTCAAATATCAAAAGTTGCTCAAAACCCACCTAGAAGAAGGAAACAAGGTAAGGAAGTTGCAGGATGAAGTAACATCATTGAGAGATGAAGTCAATGAAAGAGACACAACCATCAAGAAACTCAGAGATAGATCCAGTTACTATGAAAGTCTTGAAGCCATGATCCACTCGCTAAAAGAAGATCTTGAAGAATCAAAGAAGAAGAATAAAGATCTACTCCAAGCTATTGAAAAACAGGAAAACGAAAACATTAGTTTAAAATCACAGCTGGAATGTGTCTCCAGAGTTCGTCAAATGCTGCAGGATGTGAATGAAGAACAAGAAAAGGAGATTCTCAATCTAAGACGTTAGTTAGAAGAAGAAAGAAATGTGGAAGAGAACGTGAAGAAGCAGTATCTTGAAAAGGAAGAGCAACATCAAGTTGAGGTAAATATCTTGAAAGGTAAATTAGAAGAAAAGGATAAACTATTACGATTTCAAGATAGTACTAAAGTCTTGGATGATATTCTTAGTAGTCAAAGGTCTCCTGCTATAAAGACTGGTCTTGGTTTCCATGAATCGGTTAAAGGTGAATCTAGCTCACGAGGTGAAGCAAGGAACTCTAAAGAGAAATCTAAAGTGATCAACGAAGAAATGAAAGATCCATCTCATCATCAACCAAGGAAAGAGATTCCTCAAAGAAAATCCTTTACTCCTCCTATGAATAATGTTGAATGTTATGTATGTCATAATCTTGGACATGTTGCAGCTAGATGTAGAAGAAGGAGAGTTCAAGACCATTATGCAGAAAGGTCATCTCAATAAAGGTACTTTTATGGATATTGCTTTGCTTGCAATATGTTTGGTCACAAAGCTACTGATTGTTACAGGAGGAATATGAAACATGTAAGATGTTATGCATGTAACAAGCTTGGACATATAACCAAGAATTGCAGGAACAAAGTATGGGCACCATATCAAAAGGAGAAAATGACATCATCACACTTGAAGATATGGAAGAAAAAGGAAGTAAAGTCAGAAAAAGGCGGCACAACACAACGTACAGATATACCAGAATCAAAAGGAGCTTAAAGTACAAAACTTCAATGTCCTGAATCTCATATGAAAACTTGATAAAGGGAAGTTGCGTATATACACGAGTTAGATACTGCACAATCGCGTATATGATTTTTTGAAGAAAGGCAGTAGGGAAAGTGAAGTGAATCTATGAAGTATGATCTCTCGAGCACAAGATCAGATCTGGGAATCTGAGGATTGTTAATTGGGTTCTAATCAGAGGTACGCAGACCATTCACTATGAAAATGCGGGCGTACGCAGGTGTTACACAGTGGAAGTGCGAGGGTACGCAGCAAAGGCACAGTCGCAGTGCGTATATACGCGGTGTAACAAAAGAGCACATGCGGATGGATGCGAAAAGACAGAAGAACAGGTGCGTAGCAATATCGGAAGTACGCGGCGTGATAGTCTTTCTGGGTGCGTGCCTACTGTGGTAGTACGCGACGCGATAGTGCATCTGGGTGCGTACTGTACGCAGCGCAGTAGAAGAAGCAGTGCAGCAGAAGGATCTCTGCGGGTGTACGTAGGAGAGCAGAAGGTGAAGTGCATGGCTACGTCTTAAGGCATTTATTGACTTTTCTTGCTGATAAGATCTGACAGATGGCACCAGTTTAGTGGGAGCATATGTTCTCAATGCATTGTTGGCATTATGGTCCTTGGTGATGATGCTTATAATTCATCTTGCTATGATATTGTTATGAGTTGTTCAGATGATTCTTGGGGTTACATAGTTGATACTTAGATCAGATTTGTGGTTGATTCTCTAATGGTGCTTACATGGTGATCTTCGTAAGGATAAGAAGTACATTGCCTGAATTCTCTTGATGATGAGTCTCTCATATGATGTTGTCACCATATGCATAAAGATCATATATTTCAGGTTGTTCTTGGCACAAATGGATGAGGATTGTCGGTTGATACAGGGATGATTATTCAAAGTTGCATTTTTGAAGACATGATGATGATGAGTTCTTACCTATAAGATGATAGGTTGTTTCATGCATATGTTGATTGATGCAGATCTTCCCTATTGATGATACTTGGTCCATGCATATCTGGATGGCTATGGTATTTCTCACATATGATAGAATGATTCTATATTCTATGCAAAAGGATGAGTTGATGAGGACATACATTGATGATTCATGCAAGCTGCTGGTCTAGTTGCTGTTGACAGATACTATGAAGCAGATCATACAGTTTTATTGCTGATATTTATCTTATACCTTTCTTACAGTCTGGGGGAGCTTGAGAGTGAACAACACTATATAGCAGAGTAGACATCTCAACTTGTTCTCAGAAAGAGCATTATCAAATTGGAGCACCATGGCATATACAAAGGGGGAGTTCATTCAAGAGACTTCAGCAGATCTGGTTTATAGTCAAGGAGAGCATGTTCTTAGGGGGAGCATAA